>JAQGBW010002988.1:0-17724 GCA_034698625.1 Julus scanicus
ACGTGCCATAATTAAAAAAGGCCGTTATAGCGAAAGGCCGCATAAAGAGCGGCCGTATATCGAGGTATGGGTGTACTTGCTTTCGTGAAATGTATTTTGTGCTTGCAGACATAGTGATTTATCATTGAATTTGAATGTTTGCGTGACGTTTCATATGCACGACCTTATAAAGTGTGCATTATTTCAAGTTTAATTGTGCCATTTAGGCCTGTTATATAACACATATATATATATATATTTTACCTCGTAAATATTTCTAAGAATCGATCCTTTTCTAAATGGGATTAATCATTAACAATAAAAAGGAAAGGGCTGAGTCATGTATGGGGCTTAGTATGAATATATACCTAGATTTCATTGTCTTTCTATTCATGGGTTCCTAAGATTTTTGACAGGAAAAATAGGCACGTTGCCTGTTAGGGTGTTCTTAATTATAGAATGTGGCAACCCTGATATTATTGATAGCAGAAGCAATTTGTTCAGCAGGGCTTTATAAATGCTCCAACAAACCTGAGTGAAAACTCCATCTTGCGTGCATGAAATTGAATGCCTGCATGCACTTTGGTAGTTATAAACACTCCTTTCCAGTATGGTGAAAACAACAACTATTTCTCTTTAGGTTTGAATCAATATGGATTTATCCCGTGTGCATGCAGGATTTACTAGTTCCCCCCATGATAAACGTTGTTTTCCTTCATGTAGTTGTGTGAAACAACGTCTGGCATTGAATGGTTTTGAGAGTGGGTAACTGATTTTCAGTTCTGAAATAAACGGAATTATGATCAATCTTAATAGTAAAAGTTTGAAAACATTTTCAATTTCCTGTTCAGGATTAAATTCTGTAATTAGCACGAGATTTACCAAATGGTTTTAAATTAAGGGATGGACAAGAGGTATTTTTCAATCTAAAATCTGATAAACGTTAAATTCTATAGTGTATGTTGACCAATGATTGCAACTGTTCTTAATCTGAGTCAGTGACCAACACAGTGAATAGAAGCTCTTCATACAGGAAATTAAATATTTCAGTAGTGTTCATGAAAAATCCATTGGAAAAGTTTTATTCTATCAATGATCTATGATGTCAAATAATTGCGTCACCAGCAAACGGTTTTTGAAAGCTTTGAAACATTTGGCAGATAACCATCGGAGGATTAACATTTACTGGAATCAGCAACGTATTTTGAAAACGGCATTTTCAGGCATCATAATAGCCTTTTCATCTGCATAAAAGCTACTTTATATAAACTCAAGTCGATTACAATACAGTACAATAAAGCCCAATCTGTTTGAAATTGTTGATTTTGTTCTCTTTATGCAATGTACATGGGTCGCTAAGATGACAGAATCTGTATCCTAGGCTAATTCAAACAGCTGTATCATCAAATAATAGGTCATGCATGTTTGCATAATTTTATAAGATGTTCTAATTCATTCTCGTCATTGTCCTTACATGCTTGAATCTTTCTAATTGGCAGTTTGTCAACATCATAGTACCAGAATAGGTCTACGCCCAATAAGATTTATGGATTTTTTGCAAGGAGTGTATGCAACTTGCTGTTTTTGCTTTCTGAGAGGTCGTTCTTCACCCATTCTGTTGCTATTGGCTTTTAATGGGACCCGAGCGATATCAAACGTGCGATTCAATATGTTGGGGAAGATTAATGGAAATCTGAGGATTTGACGAGTCATTACTATGATTTCCTTGTATATAGTCATAGAATTCGTAAACGTAATAAAGCAATAGAACAAGATTAAATCATATTGTACAAAAAAACTTTCTCAGTCGTAAGGTTGAGTTTCATAATGCTGTAGCGCATAATGTAGAGGAATGACGATTTTAGAAAAAACTATGTTCTTGAAATTTTAAAACGTAAAATAAATTCGTCATTTATTATCATATTACTGTTCGTAAAATAATTAAAGTTACCTAATTATACATGCTTATTCATATCTTCTGAATTTGCGAGAGCTTTACATTACACAATTATTCATTGTACAAATCTGGGCACTACGCAAGGAACATTTAATTTTTAGTTTTATTCCAATTACTGACGATAATGATGAAACCTGAACTATGTTCTGATCGATTAAGTTTTCTCGTAGTTTCCTTTCAAAACTTTCGCAATTTCTGTTTATAATCCTCTTGAGATTGTTTACCAAATACACTTTACCATTAGCTCTAATTTTTATCGAAAGATTTCAACTTATTTTCATCCTTATTGCTGTAAAAGTTCTACTTACTTTTCATAATTACTCTTCATTTAGCTCATGTTTTTTAAGCTACTTATTGGCTAACGATTTTTCCGTACATGCATACGATGCCATAAAAGGGCAGGTTTTAAACAAAAGAGGAGCCCATGGAAATTTTGGCGAAAACGCGTTTGATCATTAGACAATGCAGCCGTTGACATAAAAGCGCTTTTAATTTGTTCCACTATTTCCCTGGTTTCAATAACAGAGGCTGAAATTCGCATCTCCAGTAATTTAATGCCCTGCCAGAAGCGGGTTTCAGCGTGCCTCTTTTTACAATGGAAATTCGTTATTGTCACGGACGAGGTTTAATTACTTCGGGATCCTCTTTAATGATTGGCTTAATGGGGCTCGGGCATTGTTGGTATGTGGAGGTGCAACTGGGGAGGCGGTGGATAAATGAAATGGCTCGTTTGCCAACACCATTCCTCTCTGGCTCTGAGTTTACGTTGTTTAGGCATGTATGCATTGTGCCCAAGAAAAAGAGAAATCAGGTTCCTCTGCAAAAGCTCAATGAAGGATGTGTTGAGAAACGCTAGAGAAAAAGTAATTAACAACAGCGAGAGCTGGAGTGGATGATGCACTCACATCCGAGTGGAAACCCGTAGGCACGACGGCGTGAAAAACATCATCAATAATGCTCGGCTGATCGTTTAATTTAAGGCAAATCGAGGAAAACCCAACTTGGGAAATTACTTAAAAACACATTGCTGCGTTTCTCTGGTAACGCTATGTTGCATTGGTGGGCACAACTTTTAGATTAGCTCTTGTCTGAAAATCTGATACAGCTATCAAACTTCACAGCTACTGTAAAAAACATGTGAACTCGGAAAGTGTAAATATGAACGTTCCTGAAAGGCTTGTTTGGTTATTAAATGCTCCTGTGTTTTTGTAATGGTTACCATCTCTACCTATTCCAAAACAAACCTCTTTATACTGAGACGTATATATATATATATATATGCATCAACATGCATATCTGTCTAAGTAAAGTACTTGGTTGATTTTCATTGACTCTGTTTATGAATTTATGATATTGAAACTCAAATTGAATACCATTGTATCATAAAATAGCAATGAAAAGTGATTTTATAACTAACTTTGGAAGATGAAAGAGCTATCCTGCTGACGCCACCTCAGTTTACGGATAAACGTTAGTGGTTGTCCTAATTGTTGTGATTAAAGATAAATCGATTAGAATATACAGATGCACCATTCGAAAATCGTGAAGTTAAATAACTACAAATAAGAAACCCGGACCATTAAGGCTTTTCCAGCGATGAAGCAAGGCTTGATCCGACTGAGGTTCTTTGATCATTAATTAGCGATTTTTGCTTGTTATATCCAACTCATGCGAGAATCGAGGACTTGATAAAATACTAATTTAATGAGGCACTTAGAAATAAGAGGCTCTATCTGTATACGGTTTACATACTTAGCGGTTGCCATAGAATTAATTAGAAGGAATGGCTTTCCGGATTTAACCAACTATTTTGTACACGCGTTGCTCAGCTCGTTTAATTGTTTCATTTACTGTTATTAGAGATTCAGTCTAACATAAATAAGCCGAGGGAGTTTGCTGATGGGACGAGTCGAAGAAATAAGTAATTCTTATCAATAGGTTGAACATGCTAGTACTATATAGTAGTATTAGAAATGCTATTGGAGTTCATAAAATTTCTATCATAAGTCGTGTTATAATGGAGAAATAGCTAACGAATAAGAATTTGGATAGTTTCATACTTGGAAACACAGTAACTCTTTCAGCGTTGCTTATGGAAAAAGATTGTTCTCAATAAATTCATTGACACTAAAAACTGCTAATTTTGGTAAATACATTGCATCCCATGTAATATCATTAGTGCAATAATTGTGAAGCAATTTATAATTCCAGTCATTACATCCTAGTATTGGGACACTTCTTATCTAATTATTTAATTGAAATTCATATGTAATTTCATCTAGGACAAGTTGCGGTGTTATAAATCGTGAACACTGCAGGGTTTAATTAACAACACCTGCAAATATGCAGTGTATAATTTCAGATCCATCTTGGCCCAATTACTGCAATTATTTAACATTTTGATAGTTAAACATTTGACGACAAACGTTGCAAAGGTAATTAATTCGTACTTAAATCATATTTAGTTTAATTTTATTGGTTCCCTTAAGCAAGAAACACATTTCATGTTTAAGTAGTTTTGCAATTAAATTTTCGCAAATTTGGTTACCAAGAGAAATGTGTAATTAGGGTTTACATACAAATGTGTGGTAATGTTTTGTTAAAGCATTACTGGAATCAATTCGTAATCATGCATACTAGATTTTTTTTTTCTAATTTCTATTCCTAATGCAAAAGGAATATGGGAGCATAGTCAGTTCATAAGATCTTTTTTAATGTATGGTGTTGATATGTTTTCTAACATATGAATTCTAACAATTCCAAACTTAATTATTTGATATGATCCCACTTTTTCCTTTCTGTTGTAAAGTTTGCCCCATGAGTTACATTTCTTAATATGTTTATCGATTGTGAGCTATGTAGGTCGGTTTTTATTAACACCAGGCAATTCGTTATCAAAGGTTTCCAGACATTCACATTTAACGCTTGATTGTTGTAGAATTGTTTATTGCGGTGCTGGATTTTTCATTTGAACATTCTGTACCGTATACGATTTGAGACTTACGCAAATATACAGTATATAGAAAGTACATGTAATTAGATTGAGTTTCAGTCTGCGGGAAATGCCATGAATCAACTATACAGTTTATGTTATTGTTTGTATTTAATAAGAATGCGTAATTTGGTTTATGTGCCATGTCATGAAAGACGCTTTTAATTAAAAATTCCATTCAAAATAATTTTGCCCAAGATTAACTAGGCATAAATAATGCTTTGGTTTTCATGATGAACATTAAAGGTCTAGTTGACTGTAAAACTCGAATGATTACTTTAAGGAATAGGGTTGGAGGTCATGCATGTGTAATTTAATGACGCAATTATAATTACTTCGGTATATTGTAACAGCACTATTTGCAAATCGCTGTCATTAATTGTCTTCTTATACATGTACGAGCAAAAAAAAAACATCGCTTGTTATAATTATTTGAAATAATTTATTTACTTAAGATGAAATTCCTAAGTGAAGTGAAATTCACGAGGTTCTTCTATAGATGCACATGAAACCACGATTTATAACGTGTTCGGAATGCGGATGCATCGAATTATGGGCAGTTTGTATCTGATCGATATTAAATTACATTGAAGTTAATGCATCACGATACACATATCATGAGATTAAGTATCCCTGCCTTGATGTAAATGAATTCCGAAGGAGAGGCAAGTTCTGCCTTTAATCATGGACAGTATAACCTCTTATTTGCTTATTAAATTTGTAACTAGGTTCCTATTGTTTAAAAAAATGCCCATTAGCCTATATTCTCCTCTTAGCTGGCTATTGCAATTCCAGTGGCGAATTGGATGGAATAATCCATAGCTTATACGGAAGAATTCCAATAATACGTGCTCTTCTAAAGAAATTGCGAATATAGCAATCTCGTTGTACACATTTGATGATCTTTGTTATGAAGGATGATGCAATTTTCAGTTGCCACCCAAATTGTAATTGCATTTTAAAACATTCCCCACCGACTCGATTTTATCGACGTTCAAATTATGTTCTTACATCATAGTTGCAGTGGATGAAATTGGTGAATTATAGATTTTCTCATAAAGCATGGAACTATTACATTTTATACGACTTTGAAGATATTTAAACGAGTAATTTAAATGCATTTTAAATACGCATTAATATTGGATTATATAATTTGCTTCATGCTGAGCTTTTCTTCCATTGTTATACATTAAATAACAAGTCCGTTTCTAGGCTGATGCCTCAAATATTTAAGTACATAAGTAACATGAAAATTATTACGACAAAAAACTTAACTTTTCGTTATGTTTTACGCGTTACCATGTCTACACACATACAAATAGTACATTTTTTGCTACCCCACTTTAAACATACTGGCATACTTATTTATTAGCAAAACGTTTTTAGTCGAATGTATTTAAAAACTTGCCCAACGCAAGCTTTTTAATAAAAACTGTACATGCAGTTTGTTCATTGATACCCAACACCACTGTAAATTCAACTGTTTATTACAGGTAATTAAACACCAACATTAAATTTAACAATAATTGCAACTCTATTTCAATACAGCATGTCTCTCAGCTAAGTATTGTGGCTTAAATCTCTCACACTATTAGTTGTAAAAGTTGTATTTTTAGCTGGAAATAATATGGACAGGATGCATTTCTATTGCGGTGCAGCTAAATTATAATTTGAAATGACTAACTGCTAATAATCTTCAGTAAAGCTATCATGCTACATTCATAAAATCTCTTTGAAAAATCTATTTAAACAGGAACCTTTATATGAGTTCAAAACATCGATGCACACATGTATATACCGAACACAATAAATGTTAACACATGAGATGGTGTTGCATATATGTGCACATAGACACGTGCATATTTTGTGTACTGTTACATAATAGCGTGAGTTTGACCTTAAGAACTGTATTAAAATGTTACTGGCCTTGTTGTCAACAGCAAACATTTAGGACAACAAGGGTCATTGCATAGGAGGAGATAAAACCTATGTACATGTAGTGTAATGCAATGATCGTGGGGTACTAAAAGACTGCCATTGAAAACATGGCGTTTTCCGTTTTCCATATCCTCGTAATCAATGTCTTGGAATTTGGCTCAGTCCCATTGATTCCCTAGTTTGCATTTGAATCATGCATTCTTGAAAGGGATGGCTCTTAAAGTCACGGATGCCAATTTGGCATCAGCCGCAGTTTTTTTCTTCTTTCTTTTTAGGTTCAACACACGTTTTGACGTGATGATGGTGACTGGGTGTACATATTATATGCATGGGGCAAATCCATTAATGGGGTTGCTAGGCTACACGCACACTGGTAATTGTGTTATGTTCAAAACGGACTGCCATGCATTCGCACAATGGTATCCGGAGCACAGTGAAAGAAATTCTTCGGAATGTTAAATTGTCTGGGTTAATGCTCTGCATAAAATAAAAAAAATGCCTTGCCAACATGAAAAGAAAACACTGCCAATGAAGAACTGACTAGAAGCAGTGTGTTAAAACGTTCAATCTTGAAGACTTCTTGCACAGTCTTTTATTGATTTTTCGAATGTTGTATTCAGTGACGTCAGTCCAATGTCAGAAAAATCAACGTTTGTCGTTGCTTTGTTATTAGTAATATCTAAACCAGACTTATAGTTCGGTACATTATGTTTTGAGATTTTATTATAAAATAAACATAACAAGTAAATGCATATCAGATGTTTTTCATCATAACTTCTGTGATTGGTTTTTGCTATAGATGTCGCTTTTCTCAGCAGTTTAATCAATACTATCTTAATAAATTAAACCATATATTGCTTCCATGTTTTGTGAACAATCTGTGTATAATATTAGTTTTCGCAAATGGCCGGAGGCAGCATATTATAAGACTGCATTTATTCTTTTAAGATGACAAATTGAAAAGGCAGCACGAATCTACAAAAAACGAATACTCGTTGTTTGAATTTAATTAATATTTGAGGGTTTTTTTCACGTTATTAAGCGTACGATCATCACTTCAATAAGCTATTAATTTCTACCGTCTTTCATCTTTTCTTTACAAATTCCCACATATACGATATGACAAAATAAATATTATTTTGCTTCAATAGCTTCGTCTGTTTTGGCATTTTAAAAAATCACAAGTTAATTTTTTTTCTCCTCACGGATTTTCATTTTGTAGCGCTAATAAATTTTGTTCATTAACAACTTGACATAAACATTCCCAACGTGCCACAAAATTCAATGCAGTGTGGCTTCTATATGTCATAGTGTTTGGGCATGTGCGACCAAACCCAAGGCCTTGTTGATTAATAGGAAATAATATAGCCTATAAAGGTGTTTATGCATTAATAAATGGGTTCGTTTAGAATACCTAAACTGTGCAATTTGTAAAACATGCATTCTTTAATGGGTGTAAATCACGCTATGTGCGCTAAACCATTCATGAAAGGTTGGAACATACTAACTTAGTGGCTTCATTATTGTTAAGGTAAAACTGTTGCGCAACACAAGGCCAAACATGGAACAGTCACTTAAGCATAGAACTCAATGGGCATTTTACCAACCTTTAATATTAAAGTTTCTAACTTATGGAATTCAGTATTGTTACTCAACCAGATTCTTCTTTTTTTACAAATACCTTTTTTGTAGTCTGAACTACAAGGAAATATCGCAGTATTTAAGCAACTGACAAATTGCTTTGTTTGCTTAGTGCAACCATCATTTGGTTCTAACTTGCATCCCCATTTTGTAAGCTAGAAAATTTATACACCAATTGCAAACTTGCAATAAAGAACCCGACATTAGCCACATCTTGCAATGCCTTCTCAGTAATAAATTATTTGCTTCGCATGCGCGATTTCAGGATTCAAGACGATAGATTGTGGCTGGGTATCCACATATTTGCATTTCTTCGTGCAATATTATGCGTGGTTTTAGAGGAGGGTTTCTTAATGGGCTAAATTTAAATTGCTTAGCTCATTTCTTTATTTGCTGGTTTTGCAATGCTTGAATTCAAGACTCGCATTCTTGGGCTAAAGGGAGTTCAGGAAAAGAAATTTGATTTAAGCACGAACTGAAATTTATGTTAATAGTTAGTGCCTAAATGCTGTTTAGCACAACGGCATTATATGGAGCTAAAGGAGTTAATGTGCGTCAGAGTTATTCAGATTATTCGATGCTAAGTAGCTCTATTTGCACTCTCATTGCAGTTCATTTCTTTTGTTGATTAAATTCTGCAGGCTGAATAATTAAATATCTATTGAAATGTGTGACATTCAGCACATTTTAGCAAAGTTTGCTTTCTTGTATTGCGTTAAATCGTATATCCAAGACAGATTTATCTAAATGTTAATTTGCACGATTGTGTCTGCAGACTGCATCCTATCAAAAGAAAAGTGTAATTGCCAACACTGATTTCAGAACGTTTTCCAGGCTTGTTCAAAATATCTCTTAGTAATGTTTAAAAGTTATCTTCATTAACGTTTAACTTAATAAGCTTATTTATTGTTTCTGCAAGTGGCTTAAATTTATTACTTAGCCTAGTTTCTTCGATCGCTAAATAAGTTAGTATCCGACCTTACTCTAATAATCTAACTTGCTTGCATATTAAGGGTTTAGTATTGCATGCCTGAACCTAATAAAGAAAATTCATAATGTTAGGTTAGTATGAAATTAATAACATGTGACCCCAGATTGCTATGATTACTTTTTTACGATTTGTGTACAGAATTCTGGAATGTTTCTGATTTGCTAGTGGCTTGAATTAATTATAATAGTGTTATCCTCCATGAAAGGTTTGTTTTGATGAGTCAAATTACATGTAATATAACATTGAAATAAAAATCGCGTTAAGAATCATTTATAATTTACATTCTGCAATGTTGATCCCGGTATACACGTAGAAAATGTTTTAAGTAACTTTGGCGAATATTTTTACATGGCTTCAAGTTAAACAAGACTAGCTCAGCTTTTCCATGTAATGTTTTATTCCTGATCCCATGATATGAATTTACTACTTCCATTTTGTTTTGCTTAGCAAGGAATGGAGCAGGCTGGATTGATAATCTAAACTGTATTCCACACATGTTCCCACCAAGCGAAAACATGAAAAATCTCGGATTGCTGTTCGGATTTAGTCCTGACAAAGTAATATTAGATATTGAAAACTTTCTGGCAATTTCTATGTAACATTCGATTGTCCAGAATTGATAGATTGCATTTCTGTTAACATTAAATCGAAATGTGATGAAATAAAGCTGGTCCAATATTTGAATCGAGGGAAAAAAACAATAGAAAGTAGAAGAAATACATCAACAATGAAATAGTTTCAGGCAGCCAGAAATAAAATAATAAAGCAAAAAAAAAGAATAAGAAAAAAATCAATATTCCTTGGACTTGCTCCATTTCATGACCTGTCACATCAGCCCTTGGGCAAGGAATGTATTAGAAAAGGAAAGGCCACTAGCCATCCATTCTTAAAAATAACCTAGTTCTCTATAAGTCATCATAGGCCAATGAAGCTTTTTTTCAATGGGACAATAAAGCTAAACAAAGAAAATAAGGGGCACAGATGACCATCAAGCCAGACAGAAATGAGGAAAGTTATTTCAAGTTGATTTCTAGAGGCCGTCATTCTTGCTAGTCATTACAGCTCTCGCTGTAGTGCAAGGCAGTTCAAGAATCCTAGTTCTTTGAAGCAATTTGGGTCACTTCTGCAGTTACAGAAAACACAAATATATATACGGTTCGGTTTTGTCTATATCTAAAATCTTGGCATGTGCTTAATATGATTATATGAGGAAACATGTGCTAAAATAAACAAAATGTCCATCTTGAGTGTGTCTGGTAATTCATCAGCTCGAACAGAAACATTCAGGATCCGAAGTATACTGATTTTCAGTATTTCGAATTTAACTAAATTATAAGCCCTTAAATAGCTCTTTCGAGTTTTATACAAGAGCACTGCGCTCGATTTTCATAGTTTGAGTGCTGTCCTCTGTGCATTTTCATTGCCTCGGTTATTTTTATTCAGTTTTTATGTGTGTTCTAAAAATGTCCACGGCACATTAAGCTAATATGCCCATCGCTGTTGACACTTTGTTGCTTGAATGATAACCGTAAACTTTTTATGGTGAAAAAGCTTATCTGTACTTCGAGGAGAGACCTAATATTAGTATATTATAGTGAATAAATTAACTTTTGCATTTACTGCATTATTAAGCAGCATCAGATAACGAAATTCTAAGGCATCAATGGATGATTTTTTCCCCTTAAATTTAATGTCACTATTTCCATCTGATATATAGTTTACATTAATGTCTTTATAACTTTAAATGTTTTCACTTTTCTTATCACTTGTTAAACCATGCATGCCTCACAGAAAATTTAACAATATCGGATTTTACTATATCTTATTGCTATGAGAAATTCGTCATACATTTGCACTAATTAATCAGGAACTTTATGAAGTTTGAAGAAATTGTTGCTATACACATATTAGTAAAACCATATTAATAAACTGAACTCAAAATATCGAAAAATAATGATAACATTCTAGCATATGAAATATATATACAACTTAAATACAACAAACAAAAAATCTCGTTTGATGGGATACTATATGCATATTTATGAATCTACTAATAAACTTGTGCATTGCAACAGTAATGCATGAATCATTAAACCACAATTATCTAATGGAACAAAGATGATACATTAAAAAAAAAAGATTGATACATTATCAAATAGCTGGTGGTTTACGTTCGATTATTATTATTTGTATACAACAAAGGTCACGATAAAATTTAAATATTTTATATATGCGTGTTGCGTCACGAGTATGTTGTTGCTTTGCAAGATGGTAGATCCAAATCAATATTTGCAGATTGATGTGCCTTATGATCTTTTTGTTTTAGGTTTTTGATTGATTTTTTTTGTCGTAAACCCACATGTTCTTCCGTAGCAACTCAGACATCACACTGCCAACCAGGGCTGTGATCCTTCGATAGTTGCCATATGTTGTCATGATCGATAATCATCAGAATATATTCCAAGCTGTTAGGAAGAGAGTTGACCCAATGTTTAGGTAACAAAACTCAGCTTATACACATTCGTTTTCAATTCTCACGCTCACGAGTGACTTAAGCTTTTCAGATTATCAGTTTTCGAGAAACTGGTAGCAGAACTCATTGAGTTTTATAACCCAAGGTTTTGTGCTACAATAAGGGAGGTGGTGAGGAAAACATTTTTGCTGGATGAAATGTTGATGTTTGCTGCCCATAATGGCCTATCGTGGTGGCACAGCTGCTAAATTGTACATCGCGATACTCATGCAATGAAGAAGAAGAAGAGGGCGAAAGTGTTGAAATTTCTGCTTCTTGGATTTGTCTCTCACCATTTAATGCGTTTTCTCACTTGCACCATATTTGGAAGATTTTTTGTTGCCACTGTCATAGTTATTAAGGTAACACATGTCCATTAAAACTTACTGAACCGAATTAGCCAAGAATCTAAAATTATCCAGGGTAGTTTTTAAAGTATCACATTTAACGGCTATAACTGTATGATAAAGCATGTGCTTTTGAGTAAAATATACGAGAATAATGTTTTACTGAAATCCTGTTGTGTGGAACGTGTAATGTGGTGTAAACATCTCATCATGTTGTACCAAGCCTACAATTTGTGGTTTTTACTTTAATATTAATGGATAGCAATAATTGCTTGTCACTCACGTCTGCAAATAATTAATCAAATATGACATGCAATAATCATTGCAACTAGAACGTACGATGCCTGTACGCTTTAAAAATATATGCACATCCAAAGCCGATCAATATGTTTACAATATTTTAAAGCACACTAAATACACTCTAAATACACTAAATAGTTTAATCTTTTAAAATATATATGCAAATAGGTATATACAATGCATTTTTCTATAATTTAAACATGTTCTTATGTATTTATACAGTACATAATATCCATAAATTACATTTATTTACTGAACTTGCATCACGAGTGTCGTGACTGACTGGTTTGTATCAATATTATAAACATTGATGATTGTTTGCGTTTTTACACAATAATACAAAAGAGCAATGATGGATGGGATGGATAAGATGTTATTATAAATAAACTATTTATTGAGTACGCCTTAAGCTTTAACTGCTGCACTTATCTGTCTGCTCATTTCCCTGTTGGAAAATGCGGTTTAAGAATTTAGATGTGCATGTTATACAGTATAAGGGTACGTTTGGGAGAAAGAGCATTAAAACCACAATATATTCGCTTGTAAATAAACTACCGAAGTTACCAAAACAGAAGTAAACCAAAGAAGAATTTATTGAAGGTTAATAGAAATTGCATAAAAAACATATGATGAGTATTTCGACATATGGTCGCCTTGAGCATCTGTTTAGCTAGCAGAAGCTGCTTAAAAATTCAAAGGAAATTCCAAACATAATTACATTTTTTGTAATATTATCAAAGCAGTACAACTTATGCCTATCCTCGGTCGCTAATAATACTATGCCTTAATTGAGTACATAGTATGCTTGATACATGTGTGCGCAATTTCCGATATGGCCGGTTTGAATTCCTAATGCCATTTTCGTGGTGGCATGAGCCTTGAATATTCGGCGAACTTTAGCTGAGCTAAATTGCAAAAAATCAATTGTAAATCAATATTAATGAATGGCAAACAGAAGTTAGAAAGGAAGAAAAATGTCATTTTCTTGTGCTGGCGAGTTTAATTGCATGTAACGTATCTATATTATCTCTAACGGTGTAGGTATAAGCTATTGTATAAAACTTCTGTATTTTTCTTTACTTGGTGTATTTTCTATTTCGAGCAGAGGCTTAGGATAAGCTTTACTCAGATAATTTATCCATTCACAGCTGGAAGAAACCCAGTACAGAATTTATGATTATGACTTTGTTAAATATGTGTTTTATATTCATATAATTAATTTTATGTTGAAGTAATTAGAATCTAAATATGCTTTTAAATAATTGTTAAAACTTAATTTCCCTTTAAAAAAAGATGATTTTACAGAAAACAAATTTCTGGAAAAAGTAAATTTCGAGCGCAGTCTGCAGATAATTATTCTTTAAGTTTATCCTTGTATAACCTTATACAATGAATAAATATTTAAAGAATGTATATAAGAACTGTATAATAATTTTTTTTTTCGTTTCCTACTTGCAAAAGTAAGTTATTAACACGACTTAAAATTTAGATTAAACAATTCCTATTATCTTATATGCTATGCATTATTCCCTACTCCCAGTGTTTGCATAAAAGCACAGTAATGAATTATTAAATGTAAACATACATTGTGTGGGTGTTTAGTAAAAAAAAATCGTAGAATAATAAAAGCCGCTTTCATCTTTTCCATATCAAAGCGATATACCCCTTTTAATGCACATTTATCTCTAACCTAACTTCCGTTTGTGACAATTTTTTGAAAGCTTTCATAATACCTGTTAAAAAACTCAATTCATCTTCGCCTATTTTTTCCTGTTTTGAAAGTGTTTGTTGTTAGAATTTGTATGATAAATCCATGATTTATGAAGACATTGAGCCTTCCTGAAGGTAATCTCATCTGTGTCGGTTTTTATTTATCTTATTACACTGTTTACATCGAATTGCTTTGGTGCAACTGAGCTGCAGTATTTTTTCAAATGCGATTATGGAATAAGACCTATTGCGAACTTGAACTGCCATGGTAAACCATAATACGAATACCAAGTATTCACTTGATATGTAATTCTATTTTACTCTTAGAGTATTTGCATTGCATTTGGCAAATCTTTGAGAAGCATGTCTGGAATATAAATGGCAATACACTTTACACTGCTTAGTTAGGTAATTGTGAATAATAAACATACTGTACTGTTACAGGAATACAAAACTTGTTTAAGCTACCCCAATATGCCAAGTTATTCTACTGATGGTCGAGAAGAATATTTCATAGACTAAGAAAATATTAATTTAAGAAATTAGTTGTGCTAAACTAAAGAGTTCACGTACAACCACATAAACTTGCCTTTATGTTTTTAGACTCCACTTGGTAGATTATGTCGTTTGGACTATATTTATAGTTAACATATTTGTGCAATATGTTAACTATACATGGAAGATTGTTTTCTGAAAATAATTTTTGAACTTACAGTATTCATGTAGGTAATTACCAGTGGAAGATTACTTTGTCTTGACCAGTTTTTAATAAACGAAATGAATACAAGTGATGTTCGAAGAACAAAAATTGCTTTTATTCTGGGCATACACACCTTGAAGCACATGCCCCATGCCTTGGAGTTTATCGACATGCATGAACTTATATATGGATGAAATAATCGATTATGGGGAAAGACAATTTTGCTTCCAAGAACAATAAACCGTGTAGACGCAGCGTGGATTTGGATGATGTGCAATAACAGTTTTTAAGAAAACCATTTGTGCAGGGTTTGTAATTACAGTCTTTGTCGTTTGCTTGGTGAAATGAGCTGTCTGAATTCGATGTAGCTTTACATACAGTGTTCAACTCAGTTTTTTGCAAACCCATAAATGCTGCTCTGCCATTGGTCATTCAACCTTAGAGCAAGGCACTTGAAAATTGTAGCATTGCCAAATGATTGAACAGGGAATGGCTTATCGGAAGGTTTGCATGCTTCCAAGGCATGCGATATATTTATATCCTATTGATTTTCGCTACTACTGACATCTCTTGTTTGAATCATGCAACAGAAATTTAAATAATGTAGGTCATTGACATCTATTGTAATGAATTAAAGGTGAGAATGCGAAATTAAATTTTCGATTATTTTTACACATAAGAAATCATCTATTGTCCCAATACTCAAAATCTACATGCAGCTACATGTTATTAACGTTATTTTAGCTCAAATGTACATTGACAAGTGGGGAAGAACTTTCCTTTTCCAACCACTTACAGATTACAGTAGTCCCAAGTGATTATCCGTCCATCAGTTTTTTGCAAAAAGTTTTGACAAGGTTTGCAAGCTGATATTACCTGCAACGACATTAACTTACTTTGTTTTATCGCATGGACTGTAATGATAGCGTTTACCGTGCATGATTTATGAGATGATTTATGTGGTTGAATATATCATGGATAAAACATCCAAAAAGGAATTGTCACATTTGCAGTCATTTGTGCAAAAGATGTCAAATGGGAGTTTGGTTGACCTATAAGTCTTGAAAGATGACTTGTTTTATTAAAGGAAGCGGTCGGTTTCATTGCCAACTCATACTAAATCAAGCTTCACAGTCGCTGTGTACCATCGAGTTCGTTTTAAATAATGCAGGATGATTGAAACTGGCATTTCTTGAAAGTGTGTTCTAAGTTAGTACAGGCTCACATTTTGTAATCCAGTGGAGCGAATCAGTATAGACAGTCTCAGTGGAATATCAAAATGGTCAGTGATTCCCTTGATAGGCTATATCTTTAATGATGTCTGTGGCAAATATAAAAATCCAATGAGGCGAACAGCATAGAAAATCGGCAACGTGTATGTTAGTTATATAGAGGCATTACCAGTTTTAACATTTTTTGAAAGCTGGCAATAGCTAAATTGAAAACCACCTTCTGCTCAGAAGATGAATTTCGCCTCAAGAGTTCATGTAATTTTCGGCGTTGTAGTCGACAAGCAACCTTATACGTATCTTATATTACAAAATTAATCTCTTTTAATTAAAAATCGTCTAAGTTATTTAATTGCGAAGTGGCAAAGCTTGTCTACATAATAATTTAAATGTGCAAACTGATTAATGTACAAATATACTGTATAATAACACTCACCGTTCAACTAATTTCCAACTATTTTGGTTCCAAGAAAATCAATTGTAGTCTGTACAACCTGTTTATACATAAAAAAGTATCTTTATTTCTGCTTGCTGCTAAGTTATTCATTATGAATTTGGTCTGTACAGAATTGATAATGAGGGAAACTGTTGCTAACACACTGCTAATTACTGTATCGATGCCATCTGAAAGAGAAATTGATAAACGAACTTTAAACAGCTGTAATTTTCCCAACAATTTAAATCCTCACCAATTTGTATCCTGTTTGTGAATCAAGCATTAATTTACGATATAGCAATAAATCAACTGTCAGAATGTTTAATTTTACTAATAAATAATTTTCAGGTTTTGTACGAGCTGTAGACTTAATTGACAGTCGTGCAGCCTGCAAATCCTACTATGGGGTAACTTAACGAAAAATTCAGTCCTCTGTATTGGCTTAAACCAGGCCGATGTAGTTTCATTAAATATGCATGCTCTGCTTCCCTGACTCGTACATATCTTATACGCTTTATTGTGCGTGGGTATTTCTATGGCAAGCCTTCAGCCCACCCCTCAAAAGACAAATTGCTGCTGTCATGTCGAATTCGGTATGTATTGTTCTTAGTGATCCTTTTAAGAAAGTTTTTCAAAAAGCCCTGCTTCACCTGAGCTTCTAAAATACCTCTTGCTGTTACAGCTTACTTGTCATAGAAAAAGGCATATATGTCATTTAAAAGCGACAATAAATTGCAACCATGAGCATACCACTTGCAACTACTATTTTAAAGTACATGTTCATATCTTTGGTTGTTAGAAAAGCCAATTTTATTCCACAGTTTATACGTGAAGAATTTAACGATTTTCCATTTCGAATTTTCTTTGGTACCCCTACTGAAAATTCCCATGTATGGGACCCATATTGTCCCATAACATGGGGTCCCATTGGATTATGGCACATGGGAACCCATGGGGTCTCATAGAATGGGATCCTATGGGTTCTCATAGAA
>JAQGBW010002989.1:0-17720 GCA_034698625.1 Julus scanicus
TTACAATATTTTTCCATGCATGCATGTACAATCGAAGTATTGATAGTTCCCGTGATTTTCACGGGTTACCGACTAGTATAATTATAGATGTGGCCATATATTTATATGGGTTTTTTAAGGTCGGTCATCGAGCTCATAGGGCCACCATGCGCCGTGTGCTCTAGTACCGCCAATATGTTATATAGTATAAGCCTAATAATGACGGGAAGGAATTTGAGCCATGTCCATTGAACCCCCGGCATTCATAGCCCCAATTAAACTTAATTTACGGACATTGAATGGGCTCGCCAATTAATTAAACGATCATATTTACATAATGAGAAATGGGTTTCCGTAAATTGCCATCCTTGGAGCCATGGAAGCGATTAAGCTGAAATGGACCCGAATTCACAGCAACGCGCAATTTACGCAAATCGATGGAAGCAAATTACACATAACGTGCATATAACACGCACTGGACGCCATTTAAACGCCACAGATGAGGAAAACACAAGATCGCAGTGTTGGAGGAGGAGTTGGAGAACATGATCTGATAACAACGATATATTGAAACATTACCATATATGGACGTCAGTACCTATATGCCCATATATGAAATAACTGAGCATAAATGATGATATATGGGAATATAATACCATGCATGTTCACATATGGTGAACATACAGATATTATGTACAATCATCTATGTACATACATGATATACGGAAATATTGGTTAGATGCTTGAAACATAACAAAGGACCATAATTTCTGTTATGCGTTAACATATCTTATTATTATTATTATAATTTATTATAACACTCAAAGAGTACAGGCGGTTCCAACCGTTTCACAAAACAAAATGATTATAAAACACTAAAAAGAAAACATCTTTTTTAAAAAGGAAACATCTGGCAATTATTAGAATACATTTAGATACAGAACGGAAGATACCTGTACATGGAGATATGTATGTGGACAGGTATAAGTTCATGTAGGTTCATAGGCATTTTGTGTATGCAGTATTATTTATTTTCCATCCTGGACTACAAACAAATTAGAACCAAACAACTTTTTAAAGCTGACAGATTAGTTGTACTCGAATTTTAAAACTGCAGAAAATGTTTTAAAAGTTTTATATTTTAGACTGAGATCAACTTAACTGGCGTTTAAAACTAATTCACGATCAACTGAAAATCATTAGGATTAAAAGTGTCAAAGCCACTAATAAAATAACTCATCATATGCAAGAGTGGCAAGCTCTAAATAAATTATATGAGTTTAGAAAAATATGTATTTGCAGCTATAGGCATACAGCACGTGCAGTATAATGGTATTACAATGTCATGAAGCAACGGAAACCATATGGCATCTCATAAACGATCCATCAATTTCCTATTTCCGAGGGCAACACATGGCAGTTCAAAGCCTCTCTCCACTTCCAGAAGTCTATTAGTGACAGCGCCGTCAATGAGGCCAGGTGGCGCTACGGATGAACACGTGTCCGACTAATACATCGAACGCATTTATAATAGGCCAACTTCACAAAAACAACCGAGAATAACGAGCGAATTGCCTCATTGTTTTACTATAAATTGAACTTGTGTTATCGTCTTTCGTCATAATAGCGTTGCACAGTATAATAACAAAATATTTTTATAAAACAAAAATATTAAATGTTGGTCATACAGTGTATTTAATAACTGCATTTTAATAAAAATAAAAATTAATGTTTTACAAAATATTTATATTTTTGGGCTATTTCAATTCTATATTGTTAATTCGTGCATGTATGTATGGTTTTTTCGGTTTGCCATTCCTTAATATCTGCATTGATTTCTAACAAAAATAGCGAAAATGTTTTTATATAATTCATAGTGAAAATAAACCCGCTTTTAAAACTTTCCAAAATAAATGTTAAGTCACTTCCTGTTGTACGAACATAGCTTATAAGCCGTTTAAAAGCATCGATGGCAATTTCTGATATGATTTATTACGAACAAACTTTAAAATATGGGCCAAGGGTCAAAGTTCATTAAAGAAAAATCCGGATATTAAGTGCAAAACGGAAGTTGGCCTGCAGAGACCGAGGCTTAGAAAGCGCATCAAAGCGAAGCAAAAGATTGATGAACCAATTTGTGAGTTGAAGCTTAAAAGCGTTTTTGACCGTCTTTAGCATTGGGCATCCAGGTTTCCATGTCCAGTCTAAGGGGATTTCAGCTTAAAATTGTAAGCTGGACAACGGTCATTCAATCCGCTTTGCTAATTGATAAATTCCCTAGGCTTAAATACGATACATTTTTCAGAAAAAAATAAACTTCTTTAGAGAAATATGTCTAAGTTATTTAAAGCAGATATGATGCAAAGGAAAATATCATTGAATAGGTTCAACCCAATGCAATTGGAAGCGCCATCAAATAATTTTGCTTTCTCATTTTTATGTGGAAATTTTATCCCAAAATGTTACGAAAAATTCCATTATTATTTGAAAATTTAATTTGCAGATTTAACTGTTCAGATTTTAATTGCAATTTAAGATTATAATCGTTGATGACATCAGATTTCCATCCTCATTTCATTTTAATAGCCAGTGAAAGTGCTGAATTCCATTTATGAATATTTGTGAAAATATTTATTTTTTATGAAAACTAAATTAGTTGTATCATTTGTGCCCTGGCAACCGCAACAAATGTGCATGCACCCAGTACGCCACTGGTAGATTAAATCAGATTTTAATCTTCTGTCAATGTTTCAAAAACAGATTTAATTGTTAATATTTATGCTGAATGCATGTAATGGAATTGAAGCACTTTTTATACAACTTGTATTTTGACATAACATAGATACAAAAAGAAATACGGACCAAATTTAGGAAATGAGGCGTAATTAGTAGAAAAAAAAGTAGTCAGTGTCCTTGTTATTATATCCGGTATTAATTTTGCGCAGCTATAATGCAGGCTTCATTAATCTGCTATACGAGTTTTAATATTAAAGCAGCTAATTTGGGATTGCTATCCCTTGAGCTGGACGATATTTTATAGTCAGTATATTAACTGGCCGTGAATAGAAAATTCCTCCTTTTTCTACTTGTATTGCGAAGGCAAAATACGAAAGCTTCAGAAGATAATTTAAGGCTTAATGAGGGGTGTTAAAAGATGGTGAGCGGCTAACGACGGTTTAAATCGGGGGTTTCGCACTACGAAAGACTTAATGGCCATTTGAAATGTTCAGCCATAAAGCTGAATTAAAATAATCTGCCATACCTATGCACATTATTTACAATTTGCGACCATTAACCTACATAGCTGAAAAGCATCGCACAGAAAATGAACAATTAACCGGAAAAACTTGCCGCAAAACTGCATGCAAAGGGACCACAAAATAGTTCACTAATTGCAGAAGTGCTCTAACAAAAATCGGTCACATATATAATATTAAATAATTTATAATTTAATACATGGAGCCATATCAAAAAATGTATTTTATTATTTGGTCATAAATATGTAACTTGTCCACCCAGGTCTCATCATATTCATTCCGGATTTACTTTCCAAAATTAGGATACACTCATCATACACAACATCAGTCAAATACTGTCTGCAACATGCAATAACTATATTGTAAATGATAATAGTAAGCGCGTATGTATTGTAGGACTCAGCCCACCTGGCACTGTATATGATAATATCTAATATCCTTCATATATGGCAGAAAACATGTGGATATTTTTATTGCTAAATGTATGAAAATGGAACCCATTGTATATTGCCAACATACAGTACACACATGGATATAACAGTTATTGGACATTTATGGAGAAACATGGCTATGTGAATATGAATGTTTGGCCACATAATGACACACTACATGTAGGGTGACGCATAATTCGGAATTTCTACATAGGTGTATAGCACAATTCGGAATTTCTACATAGGTGTATAGCACAATTACTGCCATTTATTTTTCACACAGGACATGTCCATATACATGTATGTATGTAATTTTCTAAATATTTGTATTATATATTTTTCAACCATTGTTGCCTGCATATACATGTATGTTTATAAATATAACGTTTCCATTTAAAAATATATATATATTGCCTAATGTGGGTTACTATCCTAAAGTGCTGCCATCTAGTGTAGAAAATTCCCCAGACTGTAAACAGTCTACATAAAAAAACGTAACAGAATTCGCTCCATCGAGCATAAGTTATGTATTAAATAGCACAATTTTACGATAAACCTCCAAACATCACTGTTTATAGTTTCAACGAAATTTTATTGATTCAGTATATTTCCACACCCTAAAATACATTATTCAATCCTCTTTCCCTTAGTTTTTTTTTTCTTCTATTCAACAAAATATATAGAAAGGAAATCGATATGTTTGATAGCTGACATTCCTCACTCTTATACTTTCTAAGATTCCTCTGAGGATGCCATCTGGTTATACTTTTTTCTCTCTTCCAATAAGAAGTGGGAGTTCAAATTGAAAGCTAAAATAACAGAATCTGCATGACACCCACAGAAGCCAGTTTCTCAAGTTTCAAATAAAAATATAATTGATTTATAGTTATTACATTGATCAACTTAAAAGCCCTAACAGTTTTATACATTAGCACGACGTGAAAGCTATCAAAATCAACCTTCAGATGGAATAATACACGGTGGTAAAAAGTATCCAGCAAAACTCGAATTCTAAAGTATTCAGGGTGGAAAAAATACAAGGTGAATACATGAGAAATTCCTTGAATGGATATCAGAAATTGGATCCAAATGGCCATATTCAGTATATAGATGTATTCCCGGAAATGGCATCTTTGACCATTCCATATATCTCTACATGTCCAATGTAAATGTGCACGAAAAACCTGTGCCTTCTACTGTTTCTCAAGTGCCACATTCATACAGGGTGGGACCGAATGACCTCCATAGTTTCAAAAAATCACTGGGGACCGCCCCGACTACTAGGTAGAAGGGTGGGACAGAAGCTGTTAGGTGGGGGGAACAACGCCATTTTCAGTAGTCACCATGCTGTGGTCAGGTGAGCATCGAGGCTTTGTTGTTGAGACATTTTTTTTAAAATGGAGAAAGTGAGGTAGCGACGCAGAGGGCGTTTCGCAGGCGGTTCGGTTTAGCTCGTCACGACAGAGTTTCTGATTTTAAAACCATTCAGAATTTTTTCACCTTTCTGGCAAAGTAACAAACAAAATTTTCGTTACTGGGCAACTGAAAACCCTCGAGAACTTCACCAAAGGCCACTTCACAGCCCTAAAGGGACAGTTAGGTGCGCTGTATCCTCAACAACATTATTTTCAAAACATAATGGGGGAAAATGGCACATTATGTATTAAGAAACTAAGAACCTGTGTTTTTTTATCTTCTACCGTTTTTTCACAATTCACCCGCCAAATCATGAAGGTCATTCTGCCCCACCCTGTACTTACAGCACTACTATTTCTTTCATAAACAATAGACAATGACAAAATACCATACATAGCCGTTTGAAAAAGCTGTGTATGTCATATACAGTAAGGCACCATATTGGTCCACATCAGACCTCGGCAATATCGTCATTTACTATATAGTGTACAACTAGTTAATGAAATATGGACAAATATGTCAGGTGTGACTGATTTCAGAGCCGACAAAAAAGCAGGTCCATATACAGCAATAGCTGTCCATTTTCTTAATACAGTATATGTATCTGGAAACGTTCATGATAATATACAGTTTTCCATATATTTTCCATATACGATATCTTTTCTATTGTCCATATATAGAAAAAACTTGGATAAATATTATTTCTGAAAGTATGAATGCGGCACAAATTGAAATACAATAATGAAAAGTGTAGACATATGGTTGTAACTGAAATTGGATATTTATGGAGATATATGTGAATATATAGTAGGTGTATATTTGCATATAAAATGATTGTAGGGTACATAGATTGAATCGAATGTAACATCATATGCCATATTTGTGATATGCCCATATATGGCACTCTCCGTATATAATTTTCGTCATCCGGCCGGGATGCATTTTTTTACATATTAAATATCAGTTTACGATCGTTGATATTTCCGGAGATGACGTCACATCCGCATCGCCTTCCAGGCAGCGCCATCTGACTGGAATAGACAATACTAACTGGCCATAATTTTCTTACAAGCGTCCAATCTGGATAAAGTGCATCAGGGAGAGATACGATGTATATTTTCCGGACGTTCTGGAGGCTGTTAGGGTTGATAGCAATATTTCGCTAAAAGGCACGCAATAAGATGTCAGCCTAAAGTATTCAAGCAGCAGAACATTATCCGAAAATTATTTTCTTAAGTAATGTTACGAGACACTTCCCATCCGCAGCTGGGCAAAAGAAAGAAAAAAATCTCACAATGACAAAATTCCTTCTTAGGAAAATAATGGCAGAGAAAACAGCGAATAATAAGGCCATGGAGGAATGCAGTAGCCATTTTGCAGTCTCGGCCTATTACACGTAATGAGCACATTTAAGAAAGCCTCATCTTAAAAGCAGGGGGTGCAAGAAGGAGCTAGACGCTGAAATTATTATTCAACGCCATTTTTCGGTAGTTTTTGTCATAACATCGGTTTTATTATGTACGTTGATGTAGAAAAAAGGTTAATGCCCAAGAAAGAGACTTTTATACATTTGATAACGGGTGATTAAGGCAAAACCTTGACAATGACAAAAATACGTTACTCTCACATTGATTTTAATTAATATTTGATTTTCTTAAGTTTTAATTTCGTGAAACACTAAGTAAATGCCATATTGACATATCAGAAATGTGTAATATATTGACATATCAGAAATTATTTATGCATTATCATATCAGAAATTATTCATATGTTCTCATATCAGAAATTATTCATATGTTCTCATATCAGAAATTATTCATATGTTCTCATATCAGAAATTATTCATATGTTCTCATATCAGAAATTAATCATATATTGTCATATCAGAAATGTATCATATATTGTCATATCAGAAATGTATCATATATTGTCATATCATAAATTGTCATATCAGAAATGTATGATATCTGGTCATGAACATTTCATATATGACTAACTACGTGTAAATGCTGTTTTACTTTTTTTTTAAATTAGAACAGGAAATGTCATTACCACAGTCATGTAAACTTCATATACTACAATTAATATAATACAATAATATAATATTCAAATTTTTCCACAAATTATTAAAATACGAGTTGAAAATGTCATTAATGGACATATCAGAAATTGGCCATATTAAATCCATGTATACGTGTATTACATATTGCCAGCATGGGTGTTTATATTTTTTTCCTAATGCCAATTTGCACTTTTTAATATTGAAATACGGATCGTTACCGACATTTTTAGGAAAAATTCTTCGAATTTCTCTCGTTTATCCAATATGCTGTTAGAAGCCTGACAAAAACTTGCACAACTATGCTCAGCATTTGCTGGCTGTCTCTTAATATTTATGCGCTAAGAAATTGAGTTTTAAGGCATTTAATTAGCAGCTCGCTAATTACGTATGTCCATAAATTAAAAGATGACGGCCATTGCACCATCAGCGATATCGTGTTTAAGGACACAGACTGAGAAGGAAGAAACGACAGAGTTTACTCATTTATCATCATCGTCATTTATATAATACGTAAACATGAAATTTATAATTAAAAAAAATGAAAAAATAGGAAATAGAAGAAGGTGCCTTGGGGGTTTTCTTTTTGAAATACACAGAATTTCATCGTTTTTTTTTTTGTTTAATCAAAAGGCAGAAATGAGATGAAATTGAACAAAACCTCTGACTTTTAGCATAAAATAAGAAAATTGCATTATATATATCTGATATTTCCGAAAATAGAAAAGGCATATTTTAAGAAAGGACTGTTTTAATTTCCTCTTAGGTAACTGAGGACAAGTCACGAGTTCTATTGCTATTGGGTATTCAAACAACGATAAACTAATGAGTTATTAACCGGAAAGCAAAGGGTTATCCCACAAATTTCAATTTTATAAGTTCACAAGATTTAATTAGCTAGTGTGACGCAGTGTTTAATACAGGATTGTGATCAAGTTTGGAATGTACTAGCATTCACTATCAAAGTTAACTAAGATTGTGACGCGCTTCTTCACGTACATTCTTGGCAGGAACACGACTGTAATGAAACAAAATGATTCTCTGTATATCAATGGCGTAAGAAGAAATTTGTTTTGTGATAATGCATTTTTACATGTATTAATAAATTGGTTATTTCATGAAAAATACATATTATACAAGAATAAAATTTTCTTTATTTCATGAAATTACTATATTTGTGTCATCTGAACCAGTCTTTGTGAAATACTGTCAAAATTGATTGTTTCTGCAACTATATCTTAGCAACCTTTTGAACACCCGTCTATCAGAATAGGTCATCATAGACTCCGCCCTTAATAAGGAAATTTCGCATTGTTCAGTACACCTCGTAGGTTCATTTATAAATTATATAAATAAGACCCAGTTGTGGCTGCAGCAAAAAAGCCAATTTCGAAGATGTTGGAGAAACGTCTTTTGGGATTTGTTGGCACATCTTAAAAACGAAAAGCAATCCATGTACTAAAAAGAGACAGTATGGGAAAATGCCTTTTTTTCCAATTATGGGAACATAGAGACAATGACCAATTTCGTCAATTTCGGCCATTTTATCTATAAAAACGAAACGAAAACAATCAAAGAGAGGCCGGACAAACGACAAACGTTAACTCTATCCCAATATAAAAAAATAGCTGAGATGGCTCAAAATAAAATTCCTTAAATGTATCAAGTTTACTCGATTTTATTTATTTGCAGGGACAAGATTTACGACCTCAAATCGTGAGTTTACAGAAAGAGGTCTTGCAGATGTCGTACAAAATGAACCAAAAACCAATGTTATGTTTCGTTTGAAAACTGCCGGTAACTGACCCTTGTCCAACATCCGGAGATCAATTCGAAGATTTCGGACGAAATTAAAAGTGAAGTTGATTTTAAAAACGTTGCACTTTGTTTTTATTTTCATTGAAAAGTCATACGAAGGGTCATTTGAAATAGGTCAGGTCATACAGTGGAAAGTATATGAAAATTCATGTCCCCATATTCTCAACTACGAATGCCTAAATTTGCTTGAAACCTGAGGTTTAGTTTGGATGAGTTGAACATCAAGCATTTTACAAAATTGCGTTTGACATAAAAAAAAAAATTAAAACTATACTTTAATTATATTTGTATTAAATCAGAATATACAGTTTTTATTTACTGCTAAAAGTCACACTAGGGGCGCCCAAAGTAATAAAGTGAATTCGTTGGATTATATATTAAACTCATTGTATGAACTGCAGTATGAATTTGAGTAAAACTTGTAGAATTTGACGAAATTGTGTTTGACATTAAAATCATGACACTAAAAGTACACTATAAACATTAAATTGTTCTCCCAAATAATCAATTACATGGTTACAAAACATTGCAAATCTGAATTTTACCATAGTATATTCGAACAACATAGCATCTGGCGTCAAACTTAACATCCATACTACAAAATTTTGAAATTGGGTTGTCAAAATCATGATACAACTTTAAAATTCCGTTCCCAACAAGTCATTAAATTGTGTTGGAAACTATGTTTGGTAAACTCGATGAAAACTTATACCGTTTGACGAAATTGCATTTGACGTCAAACGAAAAAACTTTCGTTTAACTTTTTTTATTTACATCTGTTTGTGTCTGATACTCTTTCTATCACCCGCAGTTACAAATCCGGTAGCAAAAGTAAGTCGAGATTCGTCTTTCTGATATTTCGCCCCAAAACTAATACCGTTAATGGATGGTGGTTTAATCTGATTATTTCTCTCTTTTCTAATAATATTATGCGCGTCTTAATAATACTCGCATCTCCTCGTCATCCATCATCGGTAGAGAAGCCGGGTGCCCCCTCGAGAGCCCCCCAGGGTCCCCCAAATCATCCATTTTTCCCAATGTATTAACTCCCAACAACTAGGCTTAAAAGTAGACGAGAATTTCGCTAATATCCATATCGGAACAGACAACGAGGAAAAAAATCTACGTTTGTAATCTAGGAAAAGGTCCTCCAGAGATGGGATTTAATACCTTCGTGAAGGGATCGAATTTGACGATGGGGGTTGAAAATCACGTAGGAAGATTAATAGGGTGTAATATGAAAGGACCAGAAACAGGCGAGGCTTAATTTAGGGAAATGCATATGGAATATATACAAAAAACGTATGTGATACACAGGATAATTACAAGCTATTGTGTGGCACCGACACCTGTATGGCAAACATACTTAGTTTGAAATTCCAGACACCCTTTAGTTTGCTATCCAAAAATTTCAAACATTTGTTTTAAATTATGCAAGGCACTGAACACTTTGCCATTTCAATGACTACCAAAACATTAAAAGGTCTCAGAATTCAAATATCATAATAGGTATTCAGCTAAAGATATTCAGCATGTACCTAACTATTTAAATAATTAGCAGATATTAACAATTTGCTAAAACAGTACTTCTGTCGCCATTTTGAGTCTCGGCAGAATATACACTCAGAATTCAGTTTCAGAAATCCACTAAATGTTTAATCAAAGCAAATTTATCATAAATTAACTCTTGTTGCTAAAAGCACCGCCATTATGAGATTTCGGTTTTGCGAATCCACAGGGGCAATTTTGTCTTTTGTTTGTAATACTAATTATACCTGCAGGTTTTGTGTTTCGATAAGTAAGGACATTCCCCGATAAGTAACCGAGGCACCGAACTTCTGGTAACCTCAAGAGTGATAAATAACGCCTAAGGGCGTGCCCTCCTTTTTCATCATGGGATTCCATTAAAAACATTGAATCAGAAATGCATCAATGCCCACGCAATACGCTTGACTTGTCCGAAACGGAAGCTTTTGATACACCCTCTATACAGTGATGACCAACAGTCATTTTCGTAAATATACACAAGTATGAATTTATTTGCTTGCAATAACTGATACTTTAACTTAAACATATCGAACAAAGCTCAAAATGTTTCTTGGTGACATTCATAGAATTAATATCATTTTTCAGTCATAGGCGAAGAAATAAAAACTAATATGAATTTATTAGACATCCTGTAGAGCACCAAAATTATTAAGGCTACACCTGTTAGCAGAACAGCATTGCTAGTTTGCTTGCTCATTAGGGCCTATGTTGAAAGTGTCGCAAAATTTCAGTGTCATCAACAACAACAAAAAAGCTTTGATTCTGAGAAAAATAAATTTCGCAGAATATCTTTACAATTTACTAACAACAACAACAGGGAAAACCAATTGGGTTATTTCAGGAATAATACGACGAAACACATAGATTTGGACGTGCAACATTGTTGACCACATGTATCCAGATTAAGCTAGGGGACAACTTTGTTTCCAAGTGTACATGGCTTAATTAAAATTGTGCACACTCCCGATTCTAAGACGCACCCCGTTTTTAGAGATGTTTCTAATGGGAGAAATAGTGCATTTTATAATTGATGAAAAACGAGGAATTTTTAAACAATGTTTTTTGAGAGAAAATCTCAAATAGTGCCCTAACATTTAGAGGCTTCGTTATATGAAATATACTGTACAAACCCACCGTAATTTTATGACAAAACATGCAGTTAGTTTGGCCATAAAATTAAGTCCTCTTGTCCCTTTATTTTATTGTAACAATTTCCAATAAACACTTAGGCGTTTCAACCCCTTCCTTCGATTTTTAACTTTTTTTCGCAAGGGGGGACGAGGGTAAAAAGCTTCGGATAACTAACCATAAACTACCAGCATAAAACATGGTCGTTTTTCCGTAACTACTCGCGTTATAGAGCTGGTAAAAGATAATTTAAAATAAAATCCACGGATCATCAAACCGAAATTTTTCGTTATTCCATTCTGGCACTTTGTAAGATGACCATGTTTCAAAGGCAACCCTTTCTTATTTCCGAATGTAAAAGCTCCATCTAATAAAATTTATTTGCTTTTTATAGACCGATGCAGTGGAACATATCAGCCAGCCTGAAGCAACGAAATGTTCAATATACAAGAAAATTGATGATAGAAAAAACTTCCGAATAAGTGGAAATGTAATGCTGATATAAAGAAGTCCTTATTGGGTCCTCAACAACCTCTATTAGGTTAGTAAGAGAGGTTTAGGCCTACTTGAAATTCAATAAATATCTCTTAATTTTGTCATCATCAGCCCTACTTATTGCCTTGGGAGGGTCAAAAATTGTGACCGTGATCGGCAATTACCAACTTCAATTTCTTCTTAATCATATTAAACCTATCTCGAAGGAATTTTCCCCTTCAAAAATAAAACAAGCAAAAAGAAAGTTATTCTGTCGAAGAAATTAAATAAAATCGCCAACAGTCGTTATTGTATTGACTTCTGTCGTAAAACCAATTGCAACATTGTAAAGGGAATAAAGGGAAACACTTCCAAAATAAATAATAAACTAAAGAAAACCTAGTTTTATGCAGCCTTTTTCATGAACTGTATGCATGCAAATGATATTCTTATAGTTATTATCCTTGAAAGGTACATTGCCCAAAAACTGGTATATGTTTTATATAAAAAACACGTATATCGTATCATACATACATGTACGTAAGCCTAAAGTATTACACTTCAGGTATTTTACGTTTTATACTCATTAAAAACACCATAGCAAAGTATAATAAACTTATTAAGTTAACATTAAACGTCAAAAAAATAAACGCTTTGTATAAAAATTGCTACATATCTTATCAAAAAAAAAAAAAAAAAAAAAAAAATGAAATATTATATAATTAAAAATAATCAATATAAGAAAATGCATTATTACTGCACATATCAAATTATGAGTATATACCCACTTTTGTTCAAAATTCGTTGCATTAATTATCTCGTGTAGTAGACTAATTTTATGAAAAGAGAATTTATTTCCTTGGTTCACTAAGGTAACATCAATGAATTGTTTCGAATAAACAAGTTTTTATATCAAATAATGTAATATAATGTATATTGTAAAATAATATTATTGGGAAAAAAATCAAACATTATTGTATGTTATTTATTATAGTACGTTATATATTTAGATATATCTATTTTATATATACAAGTTTGTCGACTCAATAAATTCCACTTCATTTTAAAAGTTAACAATAAAAATACCTTTATATATGCTATGTATATATGTATAAAATGGAGGCATGTAACGTATGCTTTTATTTAATTTAAAAGATGGGATGCGTAGGAAAACGTCAAATATCTTTTCCAAATATTTCTCCTGACGTTCTATCGTTTATTAATATTTAGTATTTTTTTGCGCGTTTCTTCCCTATATTTTTGACAGCGAAATCTGGCAACAGTTTCCTGTTTTAGATTTAAACTGCCAGTGAGAAATTTGACAGTTTATTAATATCTACATGCAACGTCGATTCAAATTAATTTCATTTTCAATTGATGGAGAATGGAAAAATAGCGTTCAAAAAGTAAAATAACATTATTAAGCCCAGATAAGCTGAAAACAACGAAATGAAGGCAACCTAAAAACACTTATTAAATTAAAGAAAGTTTCTTTTTACACATGTAGTAGAAGAAATCGCGACTGAAGTTAGCAAAAACTGCAATATTAAAAGTGAGTTAATCTCGATATTAAAAGTAAAACTGGTCAATATTGTTAAATATTAAAACAGAATAATTCCATTCAATTCCTGCCCTATGCTGAACCATCTCTATATCCTGAATAATGAAATACATGGAAACAACCTATGAAACAAATTAAAGGTAACGATCATTCAGATATACTAAAGTTTCGTGAAACCTTAGAAATTCCTGAAAGTTTAGAAAAAATTTGAGTAAATTTAAAACAACAATCTAAGCACCAGAACGTTTTTTAATAAAATATTTCTAATTAGACCGATATCGACAATGACATCAGTTGCATTATTTTACTGCAATTCTAACGAAAATTGTTATCTGACAATCTCAAATATTACCCCCTTGTACACGAACAGTAAGTACATCGAACGGATTCGAACATAGGAATTTCCAGAAGTTGTCAATAGGTGGCGATTCCCATCGTTGTTTAATGCCATAAAGGTCATATGTACTTCAGATAAATAATTTACAATTCATTTTGAATGTTTGCACAATGGGAATGTTTTTCCTAGACACTCGTTTCGAAAAGGGGGTAGAGCAGCACATATTCACGATATCTTAACCAAGAAAACAATGGGGAAAAACAGTTTCGTTCAAAAGACGGAAAATCACTTCAGAATCGGGGAGGTTTTAAAAAAACCTTTTCAAGATGTTTTTCGAGGTGACAATGCAGCAAGTTTAGCCCTTTGATGCATTATTCATTGAATTGAAAGAGAAATTGTTTTTCAAATGTCGAAAATTTTCTTCGGGTTTTCATTTCAAACTAGTCTTGAAAAACACTTTCTCCACAAATTGAATCCTTCGGATGTCACGGCTCAATGGATGACAATAAACAAAACAAATCCCTCCGTTTTGTTGACTTTGGTTTTTTTTTTTTTACCTTCCTTATTTTCTTAAAGCCCTTTTCTGTAAAGCCACTGTCGAATGGCATTATTCATTAACATTTAATGAACGTCAACCTTTCGAAAAAAAATTTTTCCCTGCTTTTCTTCCAATTTAAATTGCTATTTTCTACGAATATTTCAACTGAGAATTTGAATGTTTGGGGTTTACCACAATTGCTTTTATTGTCAAGGCTTTCTCGCATTTCGCCCTTCTATTTCAATTATTTTCAGTGATTTGTAAACATTAAAATTTTATCGCTTGTGACCATGCGGTATGCGATTTTGGAAAAAAAAAAAACTAACTTTCAGCTTCCATTAAACTTATTAAAGTAGTCAACTAGTTAATGAAAACTCATTATTAAATTACATTTTTGTACAGAAAAAACATTTTTAAGAAGGCGCCGAACATTGCATGATTCATACACGAAATTTTCAAATTCACATATTAACTTCACTTATATGCAGTGTTTTTCCTGCTCAATTTCAGGGTCTAGGAACTAAGATTTCAAGTTTTTTAAAGATTTTTGGAGAATTCCAATAGTCGAAGTCCACTGAGTTCATTTGTTATATTTACATTTGTACGATAGGAATTATCTTTCATTTTATTATTAAGGGTAAATATGATTCATCCGAAGGCGAAAGATAGGGTATATCAATATTCTTGGCAATGCAAGTTTAGCATTTTAAGTATACGTGCAGTACATACAGTCATAATAAATTTCATCCGAAATCCAATCCCCAAGTCATTTTCATTTTATCTTCTTAGCCAGAAAATATTGAAAGTGCTCCCTGATGGCAACTTTGCATTGGAAGTCCAATTATCTTGGCAGCATTTATTTGAAACTGTTGAGAGTTGATTGAGTTATTTAAGAAAAGAAAGGCAACGATTGGATCTTCTAAAACCCAGACAAAATTGTCGTTCATCTTTAAAAAAAATTCTGTCAATTACATTATATTGCTAAGCTTGAAATATCTCTTTTTAAATTTTAAAATAAATTTAGTAAAACTAAGATCACATCATAACCGTTATAAATACATATTTCATTTTTAAACTGGATACCAAACTTTTCCACACTTTTTTGAAATATTTTAACTACAGATACTTGTATATTTTTAAATTTTGTTTTTAAAATAATGTAAAACTCGCCTTAAACTACTGCTATTTCAGTCAGTAAAACATGTTTTTGAATAACAGACATTTAAATGTTGTGCTTTAAATACAAATGTTATCTCTAACAAAGAAAACCTTACTTTCAAATATTTCTTAAGCCATACATATTCCAAAATACAAATGCTCAGTACATTCGATATTAATATAAGACACCATGTACTGTACAATGATTTCTAATCGATATAGCCTTGGATAAATGGCTCAACAACACTTACGTTGCGGTAGGGCTTCTTCCTAAGTTAATTTCGCTGAATTTTTTTCTCAGAGAATATTGTCTGTTAGTGTGAATTCACGGACTTTTTTTTGCCAAAATTTCAATGGAACAATATCACAGTCATGGAAGATACTTCATAATGTGTCACACAAATGTAGCAAAACCATTTTCTGTCTACGAGATTTTTCTCATAGACATTAAGTGGAACGAAATTAAATTAATCACCGTGGGACAGGAATCTGACATCTGAAAAGACTTAGCTGGCAAAAGCAGAGATGCGAATCTGAGGAAATCAATTTTGATATCAATTGAAGAAGTCCATTCATGGGTAATGTCAATAATTTATCATCGTTGTTAAGGACAAAATATTTGCTACATAAATTATGTCTACAGTGAGATTTTTATTGGTTGGCCAGAACTCAAATTAGACTTGTCGGAGATCAACAAATTAAAAGTTTGTGACTAAAATTAACAAATAAAAGACAGTGTCTAAAATACGTTGTATGTTGTCACTGTTTACTAATAAATTTATTACACTTTTTTTAAAGAAAATCCATTGATAGTTCTGCCTTAATTTCTAATAAGAATTTTGTTAAGGGAAAATGTACTATCCTGGTTTTTCTATTATTTGTGAAATAATTTAATGTATTAACCAGATCCATGATATTGCCTTTTGAATTCAATGTTTTGACAAAATGCCCTGTAAAAATACAAAATCTACTAAAAATTCACAATAAAAATAAAAACGTATCTATCAATTCGCAATCAAAGCAATACCGTTACTAGAAATTGATAGAAATTCCAAATCATAGTACAAGATTTTAAGCTTGCCAAATTTCAAAAGTCTAAGTATACTTTTCAAACAAAAATCTCTTCTACTAAGACATTCTTTATTAATATAGCATTCGAAAACGAATTCGTAAAAAAATTCACTAAACTTCATCAGTTTAGCTAAATCTGACATTTGAAAAACTTGAATCCTTCACTGAAATAAATCCTGAAATAAGCCTCAATTAGCACGCTCTATATGACAGTTCACCGTTGATTTTATATCTTATTTAAACTTCGCATCATTCCGTGTTCAGAGAGCCATTAAATATGAAACATGGTAAAATCAATAAAAGCGGTTTTTTTCCATTTGAATCTTAAGATAGTTTTTCTATCACAAAATGGCTTTCGCTAGGATGACATCTAGCATGAAAGTTCAACACGATAATAAGGAGAAATGAAAGCAATTTTTCATTTGAATAATTTCGTCTTGAAAGCACGCTCTGAATTGCCTTCAGTAAATGGAAATCCATCAAAAATGAGACAGTGACAATGAATGCACTGTTAAAAATGGCAGAGATTTCAATTACGCTTTAATTCCAGAGCATCAAGTTCAAAAAGCCATGAACTCTTTTTTGCACTTCACAATACGCAATGTCTGATTAGGATTTTAGCTACATACTTTGTCATTAGGAAGGATGGGTCAAGAGCGAACACATGTAACGACAGTTAACAGATTGCATGAAAACGCAGGCTTTGTAATATTATAGATTAGCCAATTCTGTTTATACACGGTTATGAAATATCAAGGCTCAAAAACAATTTTTACACGAATTCTTAGTTTTAAAGCTAAGTATCCACCAAACGAAACAAACATAAACATCAAACATACACAAAAAACTCTAATACAATGTTTTCAGCATGTTTTTCCAAACATGTGTGACAAATTGTGTCAAAAAAGACAACAAAAAAACGAGTGTACGCACCTATTACACATT
>JAQGBW010002990.1:0-17719 GCA_034698625.1 Julus scanicus
ACTGTAAAGTTTCAAAAACATGTTTTCGAAAACTCTGCTTTTGCTTTTGCTTTTGGTGCGGTGAAGACGCACCTTTAGGAAGGTGATGAAGGCTCATCCCCTAGCATTGGTGTTTAGTCTTAGTTGCAGAAATAGGCCAACGTTAAAAATAAAACTAAAAAACTAAAAACCTTACCAATTATATTTTGATTCATTAACGCCTGATCGTTAATGTATGAACATTTTCAGTTCTTCAATGAACACTATAAAGAGTGACAATTTCAGTTTTCATTCACAAAGTTCACAATGTAGATTTTAAACTCTCTAAAATTAGTGAAAGTGTAGCGATATTTCGTTAATCCATTGATTAATTTATTAATTTCGGTTCTGTATGTAAGGCGCCAATTCAAGTGCTTAGGTCACATAGGGGCCTACCCTTAAAAATTACGTTTTAATAAAGTTGTATTTTAATGGCTTGCTGCACCTCGTTAACTATTGGAAACTTAACAGATGATCAGTATGTTTTTCCAAACAAGCTTAATTTGTTCCCCGTCACTTGTATCATCCTGTAGCACTGGATAACAACCTGTTTTGTTCCAAAACAGTTGCAATTAATTTTCCTGTTGCCAGACTAACTCACATGCAAATGTAACAATAGCTATTGTAATGTAGTAAACTATTAATTTTTTTATAGCAATGGCGATTCGACAACACGTTTTCACTATAAAACATCTGGCGCTTTTGGTCATTTGTATCACGACGTCTCTCAGTTGGAGTGCTTTGAATGGAGACAGTTTTTCTGAAGTCAGGAATCCCTTTCCAGAAGATGCAACTAGAGATTCTTACAGTCCACACATTAATGACCAAGCTAGTAAGAGATCTTATGCTTTAATAAATTTCTTTAAGACTAATTCCCATTTTGTGCAATTATAATTATCACAAAGTGCAGTAGTTTTGTATATCTTCAAACAGAGAAGAAAACAAGTGGAACATGTTAAAACATGAAATTTCTTGTTTAAAATTTTATATAATAAAACCTGATTTAATGCAATGTTTTGTTTTAGGCATGTAATTCATGAGCAACTTGTTTATTTTTAATACAATTTTGCTATTTTTGATTTTATTTTATGTTATGGCTTCATTTATTGTTATAATCTAAAAAATTAAAAATACACCTTTCCACTCTTTCAACTTTTATTTATATTTATTGATATACAGTATGTAATTATATGAAATAAAAATACTGTACATATCTTTATTATGTACAGGGTGTCCATAAACTACTTGTACAACTTGATATGGGTGATCACCAAGATAACCATGTTCTGTTAAATAATGTGCGGTCACTAAAGTCCTCTATCATTGCTAGGCGACATTTACAGGTGTTGGTGCAGCAGGTATATTTAAAACCTAACGGAAAGCACACAGACAATCATGTGTTCAAATATCATCATACATTATTACTTCAGTTTTTAAAATGCCTTATATGAAACAGGACTCATTTGAAGACATTTATAGATACGTTTATTAGTTTATTGTGTGTTGTTTTGTTCTGATGCTTTGTTGTTTAAAATGTTTTGATACTTTACAGGTTCGTTTCCTAAACAAAAATTTGCAGCTGGTAAATATAATTGTACTCCGGCAGCTATTGAGCAGTTTCCAAAGCCACTCTTTACTCCAGATGTTCGGTTAAAAGGTGGCCTCATTCTCTATGTGATCACTGCCTTGTACATGTTTCTTGGATTGGCGATTGTGTGTGATGAGTATTTTGTGCCCTCTTTGGAGATAATCTGTGAAGGTATAAATATCCGAAAGTGATGATTTTTTTTTAAAAAAAATGTATGGAAAATGGATTTAAAAAAAATTGTTTTGGCAAATAATTTCCTGCATTATTATCTTAACATGAAACATTTATTTCTGGAATACTAAGGGTTGAAACATCTTTGTATTTTTAAGTAAAATTTATCAGATGATTCAATTAGGAATGTAGAATGTTGTTATAATGTAAAATCCCTGCACGTCCTCAAATATTTTTAACGTCTTAAAAATTTAATACCGCAATTTTGTGTAATTTAGTGGGGAATGCATCCATATTACTGTAAAACTGGCCAGTTTAGTGCTTCTTATTAAATATTGCAGTTTTCATTTAATCTAGCACTACATTTGCAACCTGATGTGGCTGGAGCAACATTCATGGCTGCTGGAAGTTCTGCCCCAGAACTAGCGACATCATTGATTGCTGTATTTATAACTAAGGTAAGATCACGAATATGTATGCATTTTTTAAATATTTTACTTTACCTCTACACAATCTTGCCACCTTCTCTACACAATTATGCTTCCATTTTACTAAATTAATCCTAGGATGACATTGGTGTTGGAACTGTTGTTGGATCAGCAGTGTTTAACATCCTGTTACTTATTGCGATATGTGGCCTGTGTACTGCAGCTGTAAGTATATATTTTTTACAAAAGATGTGTAACTTTGATGGTAAACAAATTTTGTTATTCAGGCTGAAACAAAATCAAATTTGTCAGCCAGGTTTGTGAAGTTCCTGGTGTGATTATGTTGTTAAATGTTATGGGTAAGGTTAAATTTGTTCTGAGGAAATACAGTATTTCATTAGTTTTTAAAAAAAAATGTCTTAAAATATGTTTTCCAGCTTCCCTGTCAAGCATAGTTGTAATGCATGATTGCCGATATTCGGTGGAAAATAAAAATTATTATATTATGCTTTACATAAATGTTTGGGGTTGTTGGTGGAATTTATGGAATTTATTCCTGCATCTATCACTTATTCGATTGCTTGTATTGTATTACAGGTGATGCAATTGGATTGGTTTCCAATTACTAGGGATTCGATGATATATTTAATAAGCGTGTGTGCTTTGATTTACACAATAGAAGATGAAATAGTGACATGGTTATAGCTTTTGTGTTTTTCTATTTGATAGATTTCTGGACTATTTCACTCAATTTCTAATATATTTTTCATTTTTTTTTGAAAAACAGGTACGAGTCTGTGGCTTTATTAGTCCTTTATGTGATGTATTGTGTTATAATGCATTTCAATTCCACCCTGGAAAAATGGGCAAAAAAAGCTATCAAATGCCAAGTAGGGGATAATGAAATCTCTCCTTTAATTGGCTACAACAAGGTGGACAACTTACTACAAACTGGTGACAATGAAAGCCAGCTGAATTCAAATAAAGGTAAGTTCTGCATTTGAATTACATTTACGTTTCGTGTAATAAATTCGTTGATATTTTATTTAACATTTTGATCGTAATTATCTCATTTTTTTAGAAATTCCAGCGGATGGTTCTGAAGCATCCAGTAATTCTATACAGCCTCAGGAAAATGAAGAAATTATCAGTAAATTTGTATGTCCCGAAGGAACTTTTAAAAGAACTCTCTGGGCTGCTTCGCTACCATGGACTTTGGCATTTTATGTAACAATACCAGACTGCCGCAAAAGGCGGTGGCGAAATTGGCACCTGCTTACTTTCTTGATGTCAGTGTTTTGGTTATGTCTACAGTCGTACGTGCTGGTCTGGATGATAACAGTTATAGGCATGTATTCAGTTTATTAGTTAACATATACTTTTGGAAAAGGTCAAGGAAACTGGGTATGCACCCCTCGTTCATTGGAATATTGCGCACTTTTTTTGGAATTCTTACAGATTTGATTGTTCATATTCAGGATATAGAGATGGTCCAGCAAAGGGCAGCTAGATTTGTTAAGCTGGGTCAAAACCCTATCACTTTCAACGGGTGAAATTTTAAAACACAATCACAGCCAAACAAAAAGAGATTAAATAAAAATAAAAATTGTTTAAAATAGCTTTGTTGTTTTTCGCTGGTAGATTTGTTAAAAATTAATAAACAAGTTTGAAAAATGTCCGTTAATTTGCACATTAAGGAACATTTTTCAAATTTGTTTATTAATTTAAAAAAAATCTACCATTTCAAAGTGAAAAACGAAAAAAGTAATACCATTACTGATTTATCAAGCTATTTTAAACAATTTTTTTTTATTTAATCTCTTTTTGTTTGGCTGGGATTATGTTTTAAAATTTCACCCGTTATAAGTGATAGGGTTGTGATTCACCTTAAGGGAAATTACCAACATTTCGATAGTATACAGTGGAACCCTGTGATGATGTTTTTTCAAGAGAGTTTTCGAACTTCTTTAGCGGGAAAAGTTATTAAATTGAAAAAATTACATTGTATTCTTGGGACCATGAGATTCGACTTCTTAAACGGGAAAAGTCATAAGCTTTGATTTCTTAAGCAGGTTCTACTGTATATAATTCAGTAGCCTTTAAGACAAACCTTAAATCTGGTATTTCCAATATTATTCAATGCATTGTGGAAGTATAATAACCGTACAATTAAAAACGTATTTCTTAGATTTTTGACTTATAGTGGATAAATGCTAATTAAGTTTGTGATTTAAATATATTTTTAGGATTCACTTTATGGATTCCTGATACAGTGATGAGCCTTACGTTTCTGGCTGCAGGTGTCAGCCTTCCAGATATCATAACAAGTGTTATCGTCATGAAAGAAGGTAGGAACTAAAAATTGTACTTTTCCACTTGTTTATGAAAGTAAATTAAGTAATTGTATACTTTGTATAATTATCATCAGTGGCGGACTTACCAAGGTGTCAACTTGCCCAATGGCAAATTGACCCCCTTACATTTCCAGCATTTCCACCATTTTATTTTAGAAATAATTTAAAATTTCAATTACAACAATCTGTATTGTTTGAATTTGCATGCAACAATTGCAATATACTACTATTGTATTACGTAATACTATATTTTCTGTATATATGCTTTAATTACTAACAAATATATACATTGTTTTTGTACAAATTAAAATTGTAACTTTTAAATTTTTTATGTATTTCTTATAAAAAAAAGTCAGGGGGAACCTCCTTTATCTATTGGCAACTAACATTTTTAAACCCAGTTTGCTAATAAGTGCCAGTCATTAACAAATTCATCATTAAATTTTGATAGGCGATTGCTTAACTGCTTAACATATCATCTTTGTTGTCAGCACTGACAAACATAGACGTTAATCACCATTTAAGGTTGATTGCTTTGTTAATTTTGACTTGGTTTCACAGGTTTTGGTGATATGGCTATTTCTAATGCCATTGGGAGCAATGTATTTGACATTCTACTTTGCCTGGGATTGCCATGGTTTATCCAGACAGTGATAAACAAGCCTGGCAGTGTTGTACTTGTTTACAGCAAAGGTAATTTAAGTTTGATTTATAATATTTGCATTTCAAAGTATGATATAGCAAAGTAAAAATAGCTTTGATCATAATTTTATGGAATACATTATCCTCCACATGTCTTCAAAGCATTTTTGTTTTGTTTTTAGGTCTAGTCTACTCTGCAGTTTCACTGTTATCCACAGTCGTTATCTTATTAGTTACAATGCACTTTAACAAATGGAGGCTCAACAAATTACTCGGTGTCGTACTGTTGATATTGTACGTGATTTTCATGGTGTTTGCTGTGATGTATGAGCTCAATGTTTTTGGGGATTTTTGCCCTCCATCTTGCCCAAGCGATTTCTGAACCGGTATAAGACCTTACATTTTCCATGTTTTCATTTTGATCAAGGAGTGTCTTTTGAAATTAATTTTTCATATACCGCTATTTTTAAAACTCGAGCTTATTTTTGAAATTCATATTAGCATGCCAGTAAGATTCGATGGTAATGTCATTCCAATTATGAGCCTTTACAGTGTGGTTTGCATTTGCACATTTATATATGTATAGAGAGAGAGAGATTGGTGAATTATTTAATTGTTATTTATTTATTATAAGAAGATATATTTCTTTTTTTTAAGAATTAGAGGGTAAAAGCTTATTGTTATGAACCACAAAGAAGCTGATGCTTAATCTGCGAAGTTTTAAGCTTTGCATTTTCTAATAAGTTTTGATATTGTGGGTGCTATGATAGAACGATCCTCAAGGTATAACTTGAATATTTTGGTATTCCTATGATGTGAGACCGTCCATATTTGGCATTAACCATACTTGGATAATGCAGTTTCTTTGAATTCAACATTCCTCGTTGTACTTTGCTGTTCTTGTAACTAAACTTGTATGGAGCATCTTCCTCTTTCTTAAATTTGTTCAACTTATGTTTTTTATCCTTAGTAATCCTTTTATCGTTTCTCAAATTTGTCATGTTTTGCTCATCTGTGATCGTTATTCTTTATCTTTAGCTGGGCATTGTCTTCACCACCAACAAGTGTATTTACTTAAAAAAAAAAGGTACATAAAACTTTGAATTGCAAATTTAAAAAATCGTAGTCAATATTTCTCCATTTTCCATAAGGTGGATTTTCAATTTGTGAAAAATTTCTAAAAAAACAACAACAGTGCAATACAAATAGGATAAGTATGTGAAGTCATTTGTCCCCAAGTTTCAAATCTTCAATTGGTATGGCGAATGAATAAAATTTGGTTCAGATAATTTTTGTTATCGCAAACCAGAAAATATTTCCTGAAATTGGTGCTTCAGCCTAGACTTGCATGCTGCAATATACAATAAATTTGCAATTCTTTAGCATATTTTTTAAAGTAAATACACTTGGTAAGAATCTAAAATGGCAATTTGGATTCGCCTGGCTAAGTTAGATCACGTAATTTGTTAATAAAGATAGGAGAACCAAAAAAGGCCAGGCGAATTTATTTCTTGTATAATTGTAAAAATTCAGTATTACAGTAGAACCTGTTTAAATGCATCCTGTATAAACGAATAACCTCTCTAAAAGCATGAAATGTTACGATCTCAACTTAAGACCAGTGTATAAATGCACCTGTTTAAAAGAATATTTTTCACTGGTCCCTAGAGTATGCTTTTAGACAGGTCCTACTGTATTTCTTAAATATAGGACAGATATAATGAATATGCAGTCACATTGTGATTTGGCAGTATCTGTAAAACTAATCAAATGCAAAATCTAAACATAATTATGCTCAATGTGGCCTTTTTAGGGATACCTTACTCTAATATAGCCGATGTTGAACAATCTTGAAGATCTTTAGAAAAAGTATCAGTTATTTGAAATGTAGTATTAAAGTTTTAAAACTAAGGACTGTGTGGAATCTTGAACTTTTCATCTTGTAACAATTAAGAATGTTTTCGCCAATGTAACTCATTGCAAAATATAATTAGAAGCACATGTATTTACGATTCGTAGCAAGCTCATGGCCCTATCAGGTTGCATCCATTTGTAAAACAACGTCCCACAGGCCCCCATTCTGCTAATTGAAATTTGATATGTTAATGAGATTTCCAATTGGATCAAGAAATTGGAATAGGCGTAATTGGATTGCGTAATGGACATGTCTAGGCATGCCGTGCAATCTTACAAATATCTAAAAGGCATTAAAAGCGAACTCGGTACTACCTGGTTTAAGAAGACTAAGATAGTACACCAGATCCTGCTACTAGCCTAGACCACAGATCAATGGCACATCAATAGAATAGAATTACAAACGACAGTGAGATTCGATACAATTTTACAAGTTGGACATCGTTATAGTGAACAACGTTTCACGGCAGGTAGGCCGGAGACTCGTATTAATTTTCTTATTTATATATTCATAAACGTTGGTATTTATTTGAAAATTTTGATGTGAAAAATGTATTTGAAAGAGCTAGGTGAGAAATGTCACTACAACCAATTAGTTACTACTCAGCACAACATTTCAGCTCAAAAGCTAGGCCATCATCAGGTGCTAATCCTGGCAGATAAGTCTCAAACATTCATTGTCCCATGGTCGATAAAAATTATAAAACCAAAGGACCAGAACATATCACCACCATTAAGCATCACAATTGATAATTGTCAAAAACAACCCTCCCTGGCCAAAAAAAGAAATAGAAACCAATAGAAATCAATAGAGATTTCTATTGGTTTCTATTGTAATTTGGCCACTTTATTGATTTTAATTGTTTTCTATGGTTCCTGTATTGACTTCTATTGACTTTATGGTTTATCTGTATTGACTGAACATTAGAAAACAATTTAAACCAATAAAACCAATAGAAATCAATGGGCCAAATAAGAATAAAAATCTCTATTGTTTTCTATTGTTATTTGGAACGTTGTTTTTTATTGGTATCAATAGAAAATTTTTATTGGTTTCAATTGTTTTCTATTGCTTTCTATAGTTCAGTCAATACAACTAAACTATATAAGTCAACAGAAGCCAATAGAAGTCAATCCAGGAACCATAGAAAACAATTAAAATCAATCTCTATTGGTTTCTATTGTTTTTTTCACCAGGGAATAGCGGGGATTAGTTATAAATATTTGGCTGTAGTGACATTTCTCGTCTCACAACCACTAGAAGATGATAAATATGTGAAAAGTGTAAAATTCCCATGACACATTTTAATATTTGATGGATGTTTAATTATTAGAATGTAATGTTTCGAAGGACATGTACAATGTTTACTTTCGTCTTCATGAATTTCGTCTTGATTTGTTTGAGGAGCACAGCAATTAAGTTGTCCTTTCTTGCGTTTTTTTAATGGACACCTACATTTCCACCATTTTCATCAGTGAATAACCATACTTGCAGCATAAGAGCAAGAAAAATGGGTTTTCCATCTAGGATTTATTTCAGAGAAAAAACAATATGGGAACATATCGATACTATTTTCAAATACACATGTATAAAGTCATCGTGCTTTATAAACCCCATGCAGTGCCTGTTAGCTCTACCTTCACGCGAAGTCTATAAATTTCCATCGTCTTTGGGGAGACTATGTTTTTCCCATATTTATTTTCATAGAAAATTATTACTTTTTCGTTTCAAGAGTAGTTACCTTGTTAAAATAGTCCCATATATAATATACGGCATGTACATCTGATATCTTTAAATAACTTTGACATGATTTCCCCCGGCATTCAATTATTATTCAGCATTTATTTTTCCGAAAATCAATCTTTCAGAAATTGGATTTCTGGTAACAGTGCAATGCCAAAGTATTTTTTCCTCGCCGAAATGACTTCCGTCCACTAGGCATCGCATATCTTAAAATCCTTGAACATCACGCCGCCATGGACTTTACTGCAAATCAGTGCATGGATTTGGGAACTTCGACTTTGGGGTTGATGATATGACTTTCTGCCACATTGATCGCAGGCTTGAAAACCACATTCAAATGCGAGGATTGCTCAACTTTATGGCTAGAGCATTTGAAAATGATACCCTAGCCTTGGGTCCCCAGGGAGCCCCAAATCGCATTGGTCAATCATTCCCTTGGAAAGTGGCTTATGGGTGCCTGACGATTTGGTCGTTGCAATTCCAGCTTTGCAATTCCATTCCATTTCCATCCCATTCCATTTCCATCCCCTTATCGCGTGAACTCATATCAAAATTACCTACAATAAGGACTTTGGCAAGGCGAGAGCTTGGTGATTTCGTTAGGGGCCATTCAAAAAGGACCACCCCGAAATTTCTTAAAAATTTACCCATCCTGCCCAACCCCCTGTCCACATGGTGTCCATTTTGCTCCGATCCCCCCTTCAAAAATATTACGTTTTTTAAAAAGTAAGGCGTCCATGATAATTTGTTGGAACGTCATTTGTTGGCCCGTCCTATATAACCCTGGTGAAAAAAACAATAGAAGCCAATAGAGATTTGTATTGTTTTTTGGACACTTTATTGATTTTAATTGTTTTCTATGGTTCCTGTATTGACTTCTATTGGCTTCTACTGACTTCTATGGTTTAGCTGTATTGACTGAACAATAGAAAACAATAGAAATCTCTATTGTTTTTTTCACCAGGGAAATTTCCAAACACTTGTCTCACTGCTAATTCCACGACATTTTTCCAGATTTTTCTAATTAACGTAAATTTGCTGACCTCGAAGGAAAATTCCAGCATAAAATTGCTGTTTAACACAAATTTTGGCATAAATCCCAACTTTACCGAGGCTTTAAGAATGCGCAATCCTCCTTTAACTGACTTTTAAAACTCAATTAAACAGAAAATCCAAATACTGAAAAATACCATCATTAGAAGACGTCCACATTTTACGGTAATTAATACATATTATAAACTTAATAACAATTACCATTTAACCTGACCATATAGGTGATAACTAAGGAATGGACCATGTTGTTATCTAAAACTCTGTACTTGGTTTATAGTACGAAATTACACGTTTGGCACGTTTTCAAGCAGTTTCTCCTTGACCTGCTTCAGTTATTTTCAAATTTTCTTTGTAGAAATTCGTCAATTTATGGCGCCAGGCTTCTTCAGAGGAGAAGGCAGTAGCGAATTTGGACGATTAATTATATGGGGACATTAAATTAAGGTACGTTACCCCATAAATCGGAGGAAAGCGATGTCAACTTGACGAAATTGAGCTAATAAAAAGTCCAATTTGTGGCCTGTTTTTAATCATTTGATTGGTTGTGAGACAGCCCCCATGTCCTAGATTGGATAGGTTTAATTGGGAGGTTAATTAACGAATCCCTCCTTATTAAACCAAATCTTCACCATTTGAAAAACATAAATTTGAAATTCATAGGCATTGTAGTTCAAAAAAGACGATTCAAAAACTGGTGAGCACGATTTTAAGTTAGATTTAGAATTACTCTGTAAAATTGTTATCCATGTTTTTATAATTTTTGAAATCAAATACAAAAAACAATTGGATGACAATTTTTCCATATCACGATCTTGTCTTTCTCAAAAGTGTGAAAATCACTATTGTTGCAGAATCACTATTACATTTTTTTTTGCAAATTATAGTCTTACTACATAAAATGGATGCAATGTGATTTTTGTTTCTATCCAACAATTTTTCATCAACTTTGCTAAATCAGTATGGACATTTCAAAACATTTTAATGGAATTATGTATTTTACAGTAGATGTTGATGTGCATCGAAGTGCATGTAAACTAACAAATTTACTCTAAAATGCTATTTACGGTTTCTAAATCCGATTTGGATATTAAAAAGTTGTCTAAGCATAGCTAGGGTTCAAAAATATTTTTTCTTAAAATTGTTACCCCCATACACAACTTCATTGCGGTTATTTGTAAGCACCAACCTTCTAATATGTTACTATTCACGTTAGTATATGGTTGTTCCACTAATTACATTTTACTAAAAATCAAAGCTTAAATCGTTTTAGATTTATTATAGATTTATTATAGTTGAGGATTGCAAAAACTCTATAAGCCTTATTTGAAAGAACCGCTTAGAAAATTTCAATGTATCACAATTCATCCAACAGATGGAAGTGCAACACAAGACCTTTCGAAATTTTCTAAATTTTCTTTGACCATGTTTCACATACTGTAATTCTAAAAATTTCTTAAAAATAGATTCTATTTGTTATTTGAAGCCCATGAGATAGAAATAACACAGGGTTAAACGATTCTGTTAATGACTAAGCCTCATCAAGTCCAACTTTGTTGGAAAAACTTTGGCATTTAGTAACTAGCTCTATTGTGTTAGTGTTCAATATGTGTCTAAACTTTGAAAATTAAAAGCTGAAAAACAATGCCTAAATTGGAAATCCAATTTAATGGCTCGTTATCTACTATATTCCCCATTCTCATCGCTCAGTTATTTTTTTTAGAAAACAAGACAGTAAACTAAAGGCAATACCTTAATTACCCTTTTTTTTGCAGTTCACTGTTTTTTGAGATGGCAAACTGGTTCTTTTTAATGGAAAACAAGAATCCAATTAAATTTCAACGGAAATAATATGAAACGAGGAACACAAATATCACTTATTTATGGCCATTCGAGAAATAACATTTTCGGTCAAGGCCTGTCAACGCAAAGAAGTCAATTTTAAGCATATATCTAGGTCACGTGTAAAGGGGGTAAATTGTTTCCTGCATGAAACTAGGAGGCCAAGGATCAGATTAAGGTACTATCGCAGTATATTTTCCCACGATGTAGTTTGCGGTAAAAAGTTAAGAAAACACCAGAATTTTAATAAATTAATGCCATATTCGGAAAGAGAAGGTTGATTTTTTTTTACTGGGTCAGATTCTGGTAGTAATTATATGGAATATATCTTTCAGAATTCCAAAAAAACACCAAAAGCTGGCCCAAAGTATGCACACTTTATGGTATATGTAATGGTGATATAAGCAAGGTGTTCCAGTAGCCCGAGTAGAGTTTTGACTTAGTAAAACATGAACTTGAGATATTCCGATACAGTGTTTGTTGCTATCTCAAAATTAATGTCGTCCACGCGAGTAATTTCCTGTTAAGTATTTTGCAAGATGTTGTGCTAACATATAATTTTAATCACTTTTCTTGTGGTTTTGTGAAATTGGTTCACCAAACTGTCGCTTATGTTAAAACTATACATGCATTGTAATTACAACATACAGGGAGACTTAATGGCGCCCCTTTTGCCATTGAGAAACGTATTGCAGAGCATTTTAATTGCCATGAATGTAAAAAAGACCAAATTTTTATGCAGTTAAATTATTCTTTCATGCGTTTAACCTATTTAACGGCAAATCAATATAAAAAATAAGTAAACAAAAGAAGGAGGTTCCATTTTGTGAACGAAATGCGGACGTATATTGGGATAAATTGGCAAAAAAATAAATAATTAAACTGTCAATTTTGGTATATAACGTCAACAAAATCTAATGCATTTATTTACTTAATGCACAATTGACAAAAAATGTAATTCAAATTTCATCTATTCTATCTAATTTTAAATTCATTTTTGATCACATAATCTAATTTCTGAAAACAAAAAAAAAATATTTCTTAAACAGCAATATTTTCTAATAAATCAAATTTGAACAGTGAATTTTTTTAAATAATTTGACGATTTTGAAGGTCTTTACAGCAAAAAGACTAGCAAAAAGCAACAATATATTTTCATAAAATACTGCCATTTTTTCTTAATTTTGGAATAACATTTCTAGAAACTTTGCAAATGTTACCTGTAATAGTATTGTTCGGTTCTCTCAAAAATAACATTTTATCAATATTTAATTTCAGTTAAATCTTTTTTTCGAAGATGAAAATAACTCATGCTCTCCATATTTTCAATTTTGTTTGGTAAATGAGATAGAAAAAAATCAATTAAAGTTTCTTGTCCCAAATATCCTAAGTCTGCTTTTAGAAGGAATATTTTATTTACAATGTATTACAAATGTGGAATCAAATACATTTTTATATAAATATGTAAATGCTTGTAAAAACGAAATTGTGAATCAAGTTTCGAACAATAGAATCCAATCTTCCATTTTTCCTTACACACTGGAACTTTTTTACTAAGTTTTTGTATATGTTTTTTTGAGAACGAATCTGTTTTTACAAAGGAATATACATATCTACAAAATTTAATTTCCCTTAAGGAGTTCATTTCTCGAGCATATACTGTTTAAAAAATGATTTTCATTTTTTCCCTGAATTTTCTGATTTGCGTATATGTATATTAAACTTATGTCATCATTTTGCAATGCTTTCGAATTATACATATACATGTATATTCTATTATACCTTAAATAAATTTGAACAACAAAATTACATTTTCCGATGAAGAAAAAATAGTTAACCTTGGGCGAACATAAGTCTTGTGAATGTACTTATTTTTAAAATAATTCATACAATATATATATATGTATTCATAAAATTCAATATAGCGATCCTTATTTATTTCCAACAAAAAATACGATAATATGGATAACATCCCTTTAACGGAACCACAGCTAGACAGACATATGTATCATGTTTTTCATAAACAAACACGGAGGAATTTAAAATATTTGGGAAAAAATTATGCATTAAATCGGAAGAATAATTTTCTCTCTTAATGCAGAAAATGTGTACTCTTTTTGTCTCATTTGAGTTTAGAAAACAACAGTTCTTTGATACTTACATTGCTTTTTTGCGTGAAATAACCTACCTTAACAACATTACACACTTAAAGAAATCCTTAAATTTTATAGGAATACTAGAGTAAAATGTAAAGGAAATATGAAGTGAACTGGATATAAGTGCAGTAACACATTTACGGTAATCCGTACATTTCATGGAAAAATCCGGTTAATTCTGTTGACGGTATTTTACCGTAGGTTTTACGTTTTTTTTTTTCGTTTTTTTTCAGCATTGATTTCAATACCTACAACACCCTCATAGTTCCTTACCAATACTGCACATCAAAATGACTTCATATTGATATTTGTCGGCATGGTGTTTTGACCCAAATAAGCGAAAACAATCATATCTGTGTTCTCGGATTAATTTTATTAATTAAGATTTGTCCCAAATAAAAAACCTGTACAGATTAGCCTCTCTTCGAATCGCCATTTCACAAAAATTGTTGGTTTCATCGCATAAGATTCATTAAACGCGTACTTCGAGAATGTGCAGAAAATGTAATGGAAACTGGCTTCGCAACTCTGGTTTTCCCTATGTTGGAATATTGCGCTCCTATTTGAAGCCCTCACAGGATGGTTCATATTCAGAATAATGAGATGATTCAGCGTAAGGCAGCCATATTTGTTGAGAGCAATTACCAGCATTCCGCGAATGTGACACAAATGCACCATTCTCTTAATTGGGACACGTTGAGGTCCAGACACGAAAAAGTTATCTATGGGGTTATTCAAACGTTTTAATCTTTCTTGTAATTCACATCTTGCTTCCCATATTTTACGCCTAACGATCACTACAGGAGTAGACGTAATCACTCAAATGTTGAGACCGAACTTTGTGCCAAGACGGATGCTTACTGTGGCGGCCCTTACTAACAATGGTGCCCCCTAGCATTGGTTTCCCCTTATAACACTAAGAGGGCAACATAGCGTCCTAAAGGCTGATTCACATTTATATGTTTTAGCTATGCTTTGCTGCTATGTCGTCGCTAGCAGACAACTATGCCACGACTCGATCGACATAAGGCCCAAAATTAGTTAATAGGATCGATTTCTATTTTCCACCAATAGGAAGCGAGAAGAAAAAAAGCAGACGAAAATGAACGAAATAATCAGTGTAAAAACTCCTTTCCAACAGAGGGCCATATAATAGGCCAATGAGAACAAAGTGCCATGCATGCTGCCAATCGAAATCTAATATGAATCGCGTTGCCTGTAGATGGCGGTGCAAGCTATGTCAGAACATAGAAATGTGTATGGGGATGGCATGGCATAATAGCATAATTATGGCATAGCATAGCTAATACATATAAATGTGAATCAGCCTTTAGCCACCTACAGGGATGGCAACCCCTGAACATGGCTACCTGATGATCAGGGGACCTCTGCCATCTTGTTTCTCAACTCGACCTCTTGCTTTGCTGACTCTCCTACAGGAAAGACGTCCTTTTTCGTCCTAGACTATTTCCACTAGTCTAGTCCTCCTAGGAAGTCAACTACAAGCAACCTAACTTCGTTATTAATACTAATTCAGTTATTTTTTACTTGTTTTACTAATCTTTGTATTTGCTGCTATTTTCTGACCACAATAATTAAACAGTTAAGGTTACCCATTGTGGTATTTGTTCTTGGTGTCCTAAAGATTCCCAAATTACTATTAGTTCTTCTTTTTGCATGCGATTAGACGATGGAATAGCCTTCCTGGCAAATGTCCAGATTTAGTAAAAATTCAATCTAACAATGATGTCTAAGTCGCCACTGACCCCTTCCCTCTTTACTATATGGCAGTTATTCACTGACTGTAGGGTGCTGAGTTGAGTTGAACAAGTGTTTTCAAAAACTGCCTTAGGCAATGAATATACTGTATCAGCAAGAACATAAATGCTGAAATGTAGAAGGTAAACAGGAAGTAGTCTGTTGGAACACTGTGTCTAGGCATTTATACCCAGGAAAAGGTAGGAGGTGGATTATCCGATTATTTCAGGAATACAACCATTCTCATACCTCTTATGTTCTGGTATTCATTGGCGTAGGAAGGGGATATGGGGGTTTGCGGACCGGTATCACGTCTTAATGTCATGGACATAATGTCTGTCACAAAGTATCCTGACCATTGTGTCTTTACAAAGAATGTCCCGTACACAAAATGTCCTGGGCAAATGATGTAAGTTTTTATTACTTTTCACTTTACAGAAAAAACAAATTGTTGGGTTAGGTTAGGTTAGGTTAAAAATAATCCTTCTACATATAATACCTTCTGTAAAATAATAAAAAGTTGCACTGTTGATTTGTTTGAAGTACGTTTTGTGTGTAGATCTTTTGGTGAGGATATTTTATGACGGACGTTATGACCTGGACATTGTGACGTACTCCCTTGCGGACCACGCTGGGTGTCATACCTAAGGGGGGCGTTGTTTGGTAAAGTTGTGATCGACGGGTAGGGGGAGGGTGGGGCAGTAAAATTTCCAGAGGGGAGGGGGAGTGATAAGAAAATATCCCACCGGTATCACCTTACCTTGCTATTCCACTGCTGGTATTCCTTGTGTAAGGACATGATCACTTTTCAAAGTTGTTGGCATTGCAAGTATACGGATTTCTCCAGCATCTAAGCATGCTGTTTGAATCAAAAAATCCTTCTGGATCTACTATTTCTTCAGGCGATGAATTTTAATTAGCAACTATCGAGAGGGATAAACTGCACCTCACTCCGCCGCAGGATCCAAATCGTTATCAATCTTCAGCTCCATTGAAATGTCTTATAATCATGTCAGAATAAATACAGATCCTCGACGCTTTGATGTTTTAATGATGGGGATTGCTTTTCCAAGAGATCCTCGGTGGAAGAAGCGTGCGGAACATTTTAATGACTGCCTCACAAACATAATATTTGGAAGCTGTGGAAAATACCGATTACAGGAAATCGGAATCTTTTTTCGCTAATGATAACGCTCTCTGGGGCCCATTTAAGGTGGCTTTGTCGGTGAACTTGATTAAGGGATGCACTTTGCTGATTCTTGTTTTCGAATTTTTTTTCCACTCTATAATCTGGCATGCTTGACGATCAATGGATCCAGAGAAGAAATGCAATTTATTCAAGCACAAGGTTGATGTGTGTACTTTATGTTATAGTAACATTTTAAAAATACTGTACACACCTAAGGTGCACTGTACATATACAAAAGGGTAGGGGGAAGGCGTCGTAAAGCAAAATTTAACACTATTCAAAATTGGGAATTCGCCTTAAAATATAGTTTATTATTTTGGCATTAACATCGCTTTTGTCAAAAACAGGAATTCATAATAAATATAAAACAGGGGATTCCCCTTGGTATATACTTTATTATTCTGATATTAATATCGCCTTTGTCAACCGATACTCAAAGTGCATATACTTTTTATTTATTTAACAGTTTTTAAAAACGGGAATTCCCAATAAATGCAAAACATTTGCAGGGAATTTCCCTTGTCACATAGTGACATTTAGACATATAATTATTGCTTTCCGTCTACAGATACTCAAAGTGAATATTCTTTAGTTCAATTTGAATATTTTTGTTATTTTTCACACTATTTAAAAACGGGAATTCCCAACAAATGCAAAGCATTCGCAGGGAATTACCCTTGTCACATAGTGTATTTTTTTAACATGTAAATATCGCTTATCGTCTACTGATACTCAAAGTGAATATTCTTTAGTTCAATGTGAATATTTTTGTTATTATTTCACACTATTGTGACATTCCCCAGGGTCAGGGCCGCGCATGACGGGACTGAACCCAGTATAATGGAATGCGCGCCTTACCTTGAAT
>JAQGBW010002991.1:0-17713 GCA_034698625.1 Julus scanicus
CTTGGCAAGTCTTTCACCGACTTCCACAACTTCCATGTCCTTTCTGGATCACCGGAAACATGTGGATCATTCCACAACTTCCCAACTTCCATGTCCTTCAAGACTTTTCCTTGACTTCTATCCGATAGTCTCCATATCTGTGTCTAAACTTATTGTTTTTCTACAGGCGTGGTGGACACGAAGCTGTTCCGCAACTGGCCCGGCAAGATGGGTAAATTGTACCGTGGCATCTCCAAGCTCGTGTACATGTCTCCGGACGATGGAGCCCAATCGGTCCTCTACTGTGCCCTGAGCAGCGACCTCGACAATCAGTCCGGCAAGTGCATCAGCGAGTGCAAGGTGAACGAACCAGCCGTCCTCAGTCGCATCGACAGCCTCTTCGGCGAGAAGCTCTGGCAGAAGACCGAGGCCCTTCTCAAGGCGAAGGGCTTCGGCTTGGTGCTAAAGGACGACGACGACGAGGAGGAGGAGTAACCCTTACGTAAAACATCTTCAGAATCTTTTTATTGTCATTCGTGTTATTTTCAGTTCATGTCTTTTTTACCCGATCCAAAATCTCCGTGACCATCGGTAGCGGTACCTGCCATTGTAAAGAGACCGGAGGGACTTACGATAATTTGGAAAATGTGTGGGTACTGTAAACTTCTGTGGGCAAGTTTTTGAGAAAATAGGTTTTATTGTGACTTCTCGGGTTTCTACGGGAGTCTCGGTGGGTACTTCTGCCGCTGCTGATATTGTTACCGTTAAGTTTACGGGGGGTTGGTGGGAATGGGTTAACGGGGGGAAATGCTCAAAAATGCCCCAGCGAGAGCATATTTTAAACTTTTCACACGTAGAATTTGTATTCCAAAAAGGATTAGGAATAGTTAGGACCATTTTAATAAAAATTAACTTTTTAACTGACCAAACCTTAAACTGTCCTTTTGTCCCTTAACGCGACTAACCGATTTAGGACATATTATGTAGCGTTTCAATAAAAACCTCTTTTGATGCTAGATGTCCCAGTGTTCTATGTTCGACTCAAATCCGCTGAGGGTTCATCTGGGACCTAATTTCGATTGTTGTACCCATTGTCTACTTCTTCAGTTAATGTTAGAGATACAATTTTGAAGGAAGAGGCCCAAGCAGTCAAAGTACTCTTTAGCTAACGAGGACTTTTGTCTGGTGAAGGACCGAGATGCCGAGAGACTCGGCTGTATAGGAAGTTATATCTGTTGAGGACCTTGACTGGGAAGGAAACAAGATACCAAGAATCTCAACTGGAGAGGAACCTAGTTGTCGATGGCCCAAACAACTGAGGAACTTAACTGGAGAAAAAACCAAGATATGGATGAACTACTGGAGAAGAACAAGCCGTCGAGGGTCGCGACAAGAGAGCAATCAAGATGTTGAGGACCTTGACTGGAGAGGAACCAAGCTCTCGATGGCACAAACAGCCAAAGAACTTATTGACTGGAGAAGAAACCAATATGTCACGGTGCTTTACTGAAGAGGGAACAAGATATCAAGGACCTTAACCGGAGAGGAACCAAACTAGCGATGGCCCAAACGGCCGAGGAACTTATCGACTGGAGAGGAAGCCAATATGATGAGGACCTTGACTGGAGAGGAATCAAGCTGTCAATGGCACAAACAGACAAAGAACTTCTTGACTGGAGAGGGATCAAGATATCAAGGACCTTTAACCAGAGAGGAACCAAACTATCGATGGCCCAAACGGCTGAGGAACTTATCGACTGGAGAGGTAGCCGATATGATGAGGACCTTGACTGGAGAGGAATCAAGCTGTCAATGGCCCCATCAGCCAAAGCACTTCTTGACTGAAGAGGGATCAAGATATCAAGGACTTTAACCAGAGAGGAACGAAACTAGCGTTGGCAAAAACAGCCGAGGAAATTATCAACTAGAGAGAAAGATAATATGTGAAGAGAACAAAATTTTGAGGACCTTGACTAGAGACGAGCCGTATGTACATAAAAGCATAACTTTTATTGAAACGATAACTTTATATACATCATAAAACTCGATTAAGAAAGTAGAAGTTCAAGTTGTCGGAGGATCCATTTGAAAAGTCTCCAGGTGGAATCTGGCGGTCAGCTGTTTGGATACATTCTTGATGGCCAAGTAACCGAAAGCGAGTTCGCAGGCGATGAAAGTCATCATGACGATGTTGGCCGCCCGCTCCATGGGCAGAATCAGCGCGTACTCGTTCAGAAGCAGAAATGACTGCAACGGAAGCTGAAGCAACAAGGTCAGAAGCCAAAAGCCGGCCAACTCTGGAATCTACGAGCAAAAATTTCAAATGAATTTTTAGAAATTTTTCACCGATCCGAACGTACGTACAATTACCATTTCTGACAGGTTTCCCAAATATCCGAGATACAGCCGCAATATTTCAACCACGGATGTGACCACCAAGATAGCGATGACCACTACGCGGTACAACGGGTGCAGGAAGTCGTACTAAAAGACAGGAAGTACATGTGTTTTAGGATTTTTTAAATATTTTAGGATATTTTTTTAAGGTATTTTACACGTGCAAATCATCTTTTAGTATACTTTAGTAACTTTTAAACATATTTGAAGGTATTTAGTCTAATTAATTTTAATTAATTTGTTAAATGGAACATAAGACAATGCTTTCTTTTTGTTGGTTGCCATGGTTACCCAAGAACGCAGTTTCCATGGTTACCATGTTATTGGTTGCTATGGATGTTCTTGTTGCCATGACAACCAAACAAAGCGCTTATTTTTTTCTAATGAATTACTTAATTAATAATTAAATGAAACGTACCTTTAACAGAAGCGTTATAACACTTATTATTAACCAGAATGGGAAGTAAAACACATTGAAATACAATGACATCTGCAATGGAAGGTTAGAAGATGGTTTTTGGCCGAATGGATTGCCTTGTCTCTGGCGAAATGGTCCTTGATGACCTTCGACCTCTTCGAATATGTGAACGCCGGGAAATATTGATCCCGTCAGCGTGTTAACGGCTCTTTGCATCCCAAAATTTTCATTCAAATATCGACTTTTAGGTTAGGTCAAATGCATTCGAAGACACCTAGTATGATGTAAACAAAGCAATGCTGCCAGACCAGGTAGGGATTTTGAAATTTTTATTTATCTGCCCTGCGCGATATTTAATTATTTATGATTTCCAGATGTTTAAACCTATTTTAATATTAAATTTATATCAATTATAAGGTAATTAAAACAATACTAGAGTATATTATGTACATTTTTTTGATAAGAATTAGAGTATTTAGTTTTAGCTTAGCTTAAGTGCGTTTCGAAGAAACTGCTGCCAGATCATACCAAAATTTTGCATGTTTTTGATCATCTTTATCAATTACATTATTGGCGATTATTATGAATGTATTTTTTTTAAATTGATAAAATGAAACTTAAGTTTTTTATAGTTATATTTTATCAGAGTATTAAGACTTTTTTAATAGAACAGTGATTTCAAAATCAGGCCGCAATCTGGTCACAGAGTGCGATTAGGGAGTTTTCCACACACTAGTAGGGATTTTACCGTAAACTTGCGTGATTAAAAACGTATATTTGAGTAATTTGAAAGCAGTAAGACATTTCATTGGTTAATAATACATTTAGATACATTTTTTAGGATTTATTAATAAAAGGAACGCTATTTAGCTCGTCGACATCCACATTGCAATTCAGAAACTGGTAGCTGGTAACACTGCTTAGAACAACAAGGAAAAGGAGGACGTTTACGGCAAATGGCCGCTGTTGTATATATGCGAAAGTCGATTTTGTAAACCCGTTTCCATGTGAAATAAACGTCAGAAAATCGAAGGTAAATATGGATTTTATTAGTCATACATTGCTTTAGTGTTCCGATAGACATTCGGGGCTTTCCGAGGCATTTTAAAACTCGTTTTAGTCGATTTCTGTAAGCGCTAAATGGAACGTTTTAGGCGGCAAATTTTAATAGTTTTTTAACAACCATGAGGTAAACAAACGAGCTGGATGGCCTTGTCATTACGTAGCGAAGGTAATTATAGACGTGATGCGATAATTACACCATGACACGCTTTAGAAGCGATTGTTTAATAATGTTGCCACCAATGAATTTATTAGGCTTACTTTTCAAACCATTGTACATATGACAGCTGGATTTCTTGATTGCTGGCATCATCATTTCAGCAATTTGTGTTTTGTATGAGAAGGGTAGCATAAGGAGGGTAAAGAACTGATACATTTGGTTGGCATAAAAGAGAAATACAAGTTTAAATCAAGGTTATTTTAACCTAAAAAATGTCAAAATTTATCTAATGATCTTCATTCCACAAGCTGCTTGTTCTATAGACTGCCAAATTAAATGTATTTTGATTGCTCGATGTAAATCAACCTGAAAGTGGTTTACCATGGCAAGTTTTAGCATATTTCGTCCATGTGACTGGTTCCCGAAGCAGTTGAGTCGCAGCCGAAGCCGTGGATACGTGCTTGCCTCTGTCTCGATCCTAAGATGCTGGGTTCGCCCCCAGGTCGAGGTCGGTGGGAATTTTTATGGATGTGAGAAAATTTCCTAAATAGCGGCTCCTTTGGATGAGTTTAAACCAAAGTCCGGTGTTGATTGTAGCACCTTAAAGACCTCTCGAGAGGGGGGTGGAAGTCCCCCTTCTTAGGCTAAATTCCCAGGTAGGTGATGAAGGCTCATCTCCTGGCGTTTGGTGTTTAGCCCTCGTATTGCAGAAATAGGCCAACGTTAAAAACCAACATACAAACTTGTTACAACCGTTAGCGACTCGTTGTATACCAGGCGAGTATCGGCGGAAACATGAGGTGCCGCAAAACGTCAAAGTACGTTCGTGTGTCAATGTTTTCCAATTCATAAGGAAACACGGACACAAGGAAGCTGATGACTCTAGAAAGCATGAAACTGGGCAAACCGTTGCTCGAAGTTTGCCAAAACTGTCCCCATTTGAGCAGACTTCAGCATGCATGCCTTGGTACATGCTTTATAAACAAAAACATATTTTTCTTTGATCCCGACTGCCACTGAAGACACTGGTCAATTTGTATTAAAATTCCTGTTTTAGTTCAATACAAAAATGGGATATTATGATCGAATCTTTAATCGTTAGCATGTGTTATCAAACCTGTCAATCGCTTTCAAATCGGCATATCGATAGAGGTGAATTTCATCTCTAAATATTGTCATTGTAAGTGTTTGCGGCAGATAAGATTAACAAGCTACTGAACTCGAACCTTTCGAGCCACTTTTGTAATAAGCCCTTCAAAAATAGATGATTTCGAGTGTTCGGCTAAGTTTACTTTCGTATCAGATTCCAAAAAAAAAGTTTTTCGAGCTGTCATTTTGTGAAATTTCAAAAGTTTGACAATCCGATCATCAGATTGCTTTTTACGTATATTTGTTACGAACCACGTAAAATCTCAATCGTAAATAGCATTGCTACCGCAAACTGTAGGGCCGAATTTGTTGCGATTTTAGTTTGGTCTCAATCCATTTGAGTATGGTAATATTACCCTTTACGATAACTGGCAAATTTTAATAATTTCATACAATTCAAGACACATATTTCTTCCTTAATTTCAGAAACATTTGCAAATGTCGAGCGATGAAAAACTATTGGAGAGCGGCAAGGAACCCTCCGTAGGGAAGACGAACTTACAGAGGCAGAAAGACCTGTCGGCAGGCAAGGCCTCGACACTGCCAAAAGCGTTCAAAGCGTCCAGGGCCCCGAAAGCGAAGCTCGATGGTGGGCAGCACCAAACCATCGACGTCTTGTCGTTGGACAGGGCGCAGAAGAGGGGAGATGTTGTCTCCAGGCCTGCACCCTTGAGCTTGGCTAGAGGCCGGGCAGCCGCAACGGAACTGCAGAGGCCGCAAACCACGAGGGCGGTGCCGGACGGCGGCGAGAGACCCAGAAACGGGATCCTCCCGGCCGCCACCAAGATGAAGCCGCGCGGAAAGACTGCAGAGCCTCCGTCGGTGGCTTCTTCCAGGACTAAGGTGGGCCGAAACGCTGCGGTGGGCACAGTCAAGGCTAGGACAGAATGCGGCAAAGTTGACCCACCCGCGGCCGAGACTGTCACTTTGCAGGAGATGGGGGCACATCTCAGGAGGCTGACCGAAGAACACGCCAAGCTGCAGACTGAGTATGCCCGTGTGCGGACGTTGCTGCAGGATGCCAACATAAAGTCTTCCAGCCGCATCGCCAGCCCCGTGCCACTTGAGCAGGTCACAGCCACAACGGCGGTCGATGGCGAGACAACGGCTGAGAGGGCAGGTTCGGAGGACGGCAGCGAGGATCAAGGGGATGGGGCCAACAGGGAAGGCTTCCGGCGAGAGGTCCTAAGGCTGAAGGAGGAACTCCTGGCAGCGCATCAGCAGGTGAGTAATATTTGTGGTTGTGACCACTGAAGGTTTCGACACTGGTGCCGCAAAGGTTCTATCATGTCTTGCGTGTCGAAAATTTCTAAACATTTACTCGGCAAGTCCAGGACCGCTTAGCTCGAAGACCTTTAGTAATTTTGACATATTTCAGTTGACCAACATGACTGAAGCCAAGAACACGTCCGACCAGGAACTCGCACAGCTTACATTAAGGACCGAAGAGACCGGACAAGGTACCTTTGGTCTCATCAGCCTGGATGTCTCTTTCGCAAACTGCGGTTTCCATTCTCAATCCCATTTTCTTTTCTTTTCGACAGAGCTTCTGTCTCGGGACAGCCTCATCGAACAGCTCTCCAGGCAAGTGTTGCAGCTGAAAGCAAGAGCCAACATGCAGAAAGCCGAGCACATGCAGAAAATGGAGGAGAAGGAGGAGGAAGCGGAAGCTCTTGCTCGGCGCTTGAAGGTACGGCTACAACGAAGGACGTGTTTAAAGTTTCCGTCGCTTACGGCTGGTTTTACTCTATAGGAGGTGGAAAACGAGTCTCGGGAAACGAAGGAGTTCATGCAGGAAGAAAACAACTCGCTGACCGACGCGTTGGGAGAAGCCGAGGAAAGGGCCGCCGGATTCCAGCTGGAACTCGGACGGGTGCAGTACGAGCTCGATCTCAAGGAAAAGCATTGTCGGGTGTTGTCGCAAGTACTCGAGCAGAAACAGTAAGTAACGATTCATGGGTTTACGTAGTGGAAAATCCCGAGATCCAGTTTGTTATGCAAACGGAAAGAGTACGTGACGACCGAAGGGCTTTAACAAATTTCGTTTATAATTTAGGACCGAGCTTCGGCAGTCGCAGTCGGATTTAGAGGACACGCAGGATGGGGCGAAGGAGATGCTGCTTAAGCAGGGCGCGGAGTTGAATGGCTGCGTTGCTGCCATTCGGCGCATCCACCAGATGGCAGATGGCATCACCAAGCGCATCCTGAGCGATGCGGAGGCCCTCGGCGTCGAAGTTGGACACGACGAGGCGTACAAGAAAAGAAGGTCCAGCGATGGACGAAAGCTCGTTTGGGCCATCCTGCAGGCGGCCAGCACGGGCGAGGAAAGCATCGCATCGCGGGAGGACAAAAAGGAGGGAGTCAACGGCAGCACCACGCAGGTGGAAGGTGGCGAAGACGATTCGGCCCTCTCTACGCAGATGAGGGAAGTTGAGACTGCCATCGTGACCCTCGGAAGGATCCAGCAGACCGTGAACCAGTTTCTGTTTAAGTTGCTGAACGACGCAGAGAACGATAAGTAAGTCGAAGCCGATGATGGACTTTTTGTCGAGTGTCCGCATGCATTGTGCGCCTTGTTTACAAAAAACGTTATGACAAAGTTTGTCATGAATCCATGCTCCTTGTCATGACGTTTGCCGCTCTCGTCTCGTAACTTATAAAATCCGTGTTTATCTTTTACGAGGACTAAGCTGGAGAGGGATTTGGTCGGCGATAGAAAGAGATTGGACGAGATGCAGAGTGAATTGCAAGAGAACATAAAGCGGCGATGGGCGCTGGAGGAAAAGAACAAAGAGCTGCAGAAGGAACTCGGCGATGCCAAGGAGAACCTGAAAGACTCGCACGACACCCTCAAGAGCATGTGGGACAAAATAGACGAAAAAGCTAACTGGCTGATAGAAAACAAGGTGGGAAACGCTAGAAACTCGGATGTTCGGACTTCTTTCGATAAAAGATTCAAGTTGGAAATGTTTGAACTTAATCTTTCAGAAATTGAAAGAGGAAATCGACACGCTGAGGAAGCAAAACAGCCAGCTGGATGCGAGGATAAACCTCCTATCTGGCGAACTTAAAGAAACAATCGCAAATTGCGATGGTGCCAAACATGGAAACGCGGAGTTGAGCATCGGCGAATATGCCAAGAAACAGGTGTTGCTGAAGGAGGAGGTAAGACCGCTAACCGCATCGCAATTTTCTGGAGCTTCATCAGTTGTCTTGATTTAAGATTTACGTTCACGCAGATATCGAGCTTGCACCGTTTACTGGTGAACCGGGAGGAAGAGATGCGGGACAAGTGTCAGAGGCACGAGCGGCACCAGCAGGTCGTCAAGAACAACCTCCTCATGGCGGAAAAGGAAGTGCGGAGGTTGGACACTGTCTTGGACCACGTGTTCATGGTAAGTTTGTCGCACCGTAGCACGTCGCAGGACCGCAAGAAATCGTCTCTTATAGCAATTTTATCTCTTGCCAGGTTTTGAAATCGACGTCTGAACTTCAAGAGCATCCGGTTTTAAAGACGCTCTGGGAGGATTTGGATGGCGAGAGCGTTGCCGATGACGTTGAGGTCTGACACGTAGACGCCCTCTTCGAAACTTAATACATCGAATCCCGTAACCGTACAATTCGCACATTCCGTCTAACTTATGGTAGGGAGTAATTTTTTTAAGAAATCCTAATCCAGTTTAGGATAACGAGCGATAAGGAACGCTGACATGTATGCCTTAAACGAGGAAGGTCATCGGATGTTACGATGTACACGGGCGTAACGCTCGTACTTGCCTTGTGCAGTGAAGCACTGTAGTCTCCGGAGATCGTAAGTCCCGATCTAAGGACCTGAATAGTGAAAAACTAGCAGCGTGGTCACAGGAGAAACAAGTATTCCGCGGTTTAATTTTTTTATTTGCAGTATTTGACCCTCAGAGTATTTTTTATTGTAAAAAAATAAACTACAACTAATCGTAATCTCGAAAGCATTTTCTCTAGTTCGTAAACTTCGATTCTGGTCATCCTAGGAACGTTCAAAATCTAGACGTGTCCCTGCCGAACAACAAAGTCTTCATCCAGTCGAGAGGCACTTGCATGCGGAGGCGCCAGCTACCAAGACGGGTTAAGTAGGCGGACCGCCACAGAAACCAAGACGAATAACCTGCGGAGAGAAAAGCAGAAACGAGAATTAAAGTACGGATCGCTCAACGAGATGGTGATATCTTTGGTTTGCAGTTCACATGCAATTTGCATCTTGTTTACAAAAGCCGACAGGGAGATTCCTTACCGCTGAGCTTAACTTCCGGCAGGTCCGACAGAGCTTCGTAATTGCCGATGTAAGCCAGCATTCCGAGGCTCTTGAACTCGAAAGGAGGACGTCGCTCGGCTGATTTTTCCGGATCTTCGCTGTTCAGCAACTTTGCAAGGTACTGGCCCTGTCTCTCGGCAACCTAGAAGCGGGACTAAACGATAAATCTTGCAGGTCTCGGAAGTTTCGGAGGAAAACTTGGATCGTAACTACCTGTGCGGTGCAAGGTAACGGCAGGCCGGAGATCTCTGCGCAATCGCCAAGAGCGTAGACATTCTTCGTTGGAATGTTCAGAACTCTCAGGTGACCGTCCGTCAGCAGCTGAAACGCGTGTTTATCGTTAGTTTACGATTTCTAGAATGGATTTTGTGATACGAAAAGAACTTACTTGGCCCTGCGGGCTTTTGGGAAAATTTAGTGTTTTGGTGAACGGACGAGGAGCCAGTCCGGTGCTCCACACCACGAGGCCGTACGGCAGCACTTGACCGGTGTTCAAAGTGAGCGTGTCCTCTTTAATTTCTATTTGATAACGATAATTAAAAGACGCCAGGATTCGCACTACGAGTCTCCGATGTAATTTAAACCTCACCCGTCACTGTGGCTTTGATCAAGCTGAACTTGTCGCGAGTGCTCAACTTCTTCTCGGCAAAGGCCTGAAGACGAGTGTCGAAGGACCCGAGGATTTTGTTAGACTCGATCAGCGTCACCTGAACCAACTGCGCCTCCGATTTGTACAGCCGCGTGACATCCTGGAGAAAGACGACAGAGTGAATTGAATAAATCTTCTCAAGTAGTTGTGAGTTACCCCCGAAGACACGGAAAGAAAATGTGGCTCGCGATACCTGACGAATGAAGTCATGAAGCTCAGCCCCAAACTCTACGCCCGTGGGACCTCCTCCGACGATCACCGTGTGCAGCCTCCGTCTCTTCTCCTCCTCGCTGGTGCCGGGCTGGACGGCAAGCTCGAAGTTGGTCAGAATCTTGTCACGGATCTTCCGGGCATCACTGATTTCCTGCAAAGACGTGTTTTGTGTTAAGCCCTTTCCTCGTTGTCAGAATCACATCGTATGACCTAGGTCTTAAACGTAATGTGGAAAAGGGCCAAAGATGTGACTGCGGAATCTGCGGTTTTCCACAGGACACCGACCTTAAGAAAGCAAGCATGCTCTTCAACTCCTCGAACCCCGAAGGTGTTGCTTAGGGCCCCAACGCCAATAACGAGACGGTCGTAGGACAGAGTGTACTCCTTGAACGGCGCTAGGGCACTCTGGCACCGCAAAGTACCGGTGCGCTCATCCAATTCAACCGCGTAGGACTGGTGGAAGTGGTGCGTGTGGCGAAATCCGGCATTTCGGATGGGTTCGATGATGGACCTGAAACGAAAAGGTCCTTAGCATACGACTGCGGCAGCGACAACGACAAAGAGCCATCGAAAGCTACCTGAACTCTAGAGTGCCGACGGTGGTGCTGGCCAACAGCGGCGTGAACAGGAAGTGGTTTCGCGGCGACACTACAACAACGTCGTACAGTTTTTTGTTGATGCACCGCAGGACGCTGTAGCTGCCCCAACCGCAACCCAATATCACGAGACGCTTGCGCATGATTGCTCACTGGATCCTGGACTTTTCTTCTGACGAAAGGGCCTGTGGCTCTCCGGTACGTTAACCGCTTTTTCGGGTTAACGGGATGTTACCTGCGGTTGTACGAAAAGGTTTTAACTCGTAAGTTCGCAAAGTTTTTTTTAAAGCACGGTAGAAGTCTTTGAAGGGACCTGAAAGTTAGGGCCTTCGTAAGCGGGAAGACATATTAAAAGGGGAAATCCCATTGAACCATGTTAAGCAGACTTTGGATGGACCGAAGGGTTAGGGCCTTCGTAAGCGAGAAGACTTATTAAAAGGGAAGAGCTCATTCAACCATGTTAAGCGGGTTTTGATGAGAAGAGGGTTAGGGCCTTTTTAGCTGGGAAGACTTAAATAGAATGCTTATTGAACACTTTTATGTAGTATTTTAGGGACCAAAGGGTTAGGGCCCTTTTAGGCCTGATCATAATGATGAGCCAATTGAAATTTTCGGAAGGACCTAAGACCAAGGGCCTTAACAACCTGAGTGGGGAAAGCTTCTTAAACCCTGTTACGAATTCTTTCGAGGGACCCTAGACTTAGGACCTTCTAATTTTGAGTTCTACAGTAGAACAATCAATAGACCTGGAGGAGCGATGAAGCAGTCGTCCAGAGTCTTGGAGGCGCACTTCAGAAGTTCTTCGCAATGGTCCGTTTCGGTCACTACGTCAACCCGAGTAGGCTGACACCTGCAAAGGGCAATTAGTATGAAAGGTCAAAGGGCATCTTGAGGTGGTCTGACGTGTCCTACGTACAAGTTCTCTTGGACGGTGTACAGAGGTTGTACGTTGTCGGTGTCCACTTTAAACAGTTGGTCTGCGAAACCGATGGCGGCCTCCAGACGTCTTATGCCCTCTTCGTTGCTGAATTTCACCAAAGACAAGCGCTCCAGAAGTTCTACGGTTTCGCTGCTCTGGAATATTTTAAGTGTTTACTTGAGATTATGCTCAAGTTCTGTCTTTGAATTACAAGCCGGTAAATTGTAAATACAGTTTGTATTACTTACGACTGACGAACTGCTGTTCGAAGAAAACCTAATTGTGCTTCTGGTGATGTTGTCAAAGATTGTCCTCAAGTGTGACAACTTAAATATCAAAGACATAGCAGATAAACGATGCTTTAATTACGGATGATGCAACTCAAGTTTTTACGAACGATTTTCACGACACCCCTGTAAAAAAGTCGAGAATCGCCTAGATATACTAAATTTCCGAATTCGGAGACTGTTAATACTGGCTAAAACTATGTAACGGTAAACAACTACAAATTTACGCCCTTTATCGCGTATTTATATGACATTAATCTCAATATTTTCCACTTTTTGCGTATTTTAGTGATGATTTATTATAGAATTCCCCGTAATCGCATTCTGCTTTGACAGTGCTACAGGATGCTATTCCCGGATGAGGGATATCGAATATATTTTGATAAGGCAATTTGGGGTAAGATATAGCATATTTTGTACTTTTTTTAATGTTTAAACGTAGGTTATGATCATTAATTATTGTGTTTTGATTTTATTTTTGTCTATTTGGTATTTTATGATAGTTTTAGATGTCGCTATTGATTTGTGGAATTTTGGATTTGGATGTTTGGTCATACCGCATGATTCTTGATGACAGTGCTACCGACTACATCTGGATCTTTTTAGGGATATTGCCTATATTTGACATATTCAATTATTACGTGGTAATTAATGATAGTAGCCATTTTTGATTATTTTTATATTTGTATTTTTTTAATTTTACTCCCTGATTAGTTTTTAAGTATATTTTACTGTGTATATATTTTAAAATTAACGTATACAGTTTTTATAATCTTCATTATAGAATTCAGAAGTTTTGGAATTGAAAGTCTGGTCCCAGTGCCCTCGTTTTTCAAAACAGTGCTGTGGACGATATCAAAACCTGTTCCCCGTTTGGGGATGTTTGCCGTATTTAATATATTAATTATACGTGGTAAGATGTCAAAATATCATTGTTTTATTATTATTATATCATAACGTTACCTTTAATCGATTCTAGAGTATATTATTGCAGCTACAAGTTTAAAAGTTAACTTTTCTAAATACTTTTAAGCTTTGAGGAATCCGTGATACGGTTGTACGGTCACACTGCCAGCTTCTCGAGCACCTCTTGAGAGAGGCATAGATGCTCTCGATAGTAGTTATTTAATTCTTTTATTACTAGTTAATAAACAAATCTTTGCGAATACCACCTGGTAAATTTCGAGCTAGTTCGCGTAAGCTGTCTTATCTCGAGTTGTGCTCAAGTCGACACTCGTTATCTACCCTTTCTGATAGCAACTCGCCATTTTGCGGATTCTGAGAGTAGCTGTCGAGAGCTAGCTTCCAAAGATGTCCAAAAAATGGTCGCAGGAAGAAATCAAATTATTAATTGAGCAGTACGAAACGAACGAAATCTTGTGGGACGCAAAACGTGCCGATTACCGCGACAGAAAGCAGAAACATAATGTTTTGGAGGCAATTGGAGTGATGTTTATGTGTTCTGGATTTGAAGTCAAAAGAAAACTTCACAATTTGAGGAATCAGGTAAATTGTGTCAATGAATTCAATAGTTAATGAAATTCTTGATGTAATTTTCATTTGTTGTAACACACAACTTGAGGTATTCTCCAGTCACCTCTACTTGCGTGCATTTATTTTAGGGTCTTTATCCCCCCTTCAAATATAGAAAAATAACATGCACTCAGACTTGAAAATTCGTTCAAAAATGTTATTTTACTAAAATTAATACTTCATTCTGCTCTAATACTTCAAAGGATCAATCATACTTTTTTAATCATGGTGAAATATTCAAAACGAATTAAAAGTCGAATTTTAGAGCTGACAAAAAACATCCCCCTTAAAACATTGGAAAATAGCATGCTCTCAGACTTGAAAATTCGTTCAAAAATGTTATTTTACTAAAATTAATAACTTTTTCTGCTCTAATACTTGAAAGACAATACACACGATCGATAATAACCTTTTTTAATCACTCCAAGACATTGGAAATGAATTAAAAGTCAAATTTAGGAGCTGACAAAAAACATTCCCCTTCAAACAAGGAAAATAACATACATGTAGACTTTAAAATGCATTAAAAAGGTTTTAATTAACAGAATTAATTATCTTTTCTAATATAACACCTTTAAAACAATTCAGATGGTCGTTAATAACCTTTTTAAATTAAACGAGAACATTTAAAATATTTTAAAAGTGGATTTTCAGACCTGACGAAAAAGATCTATTTCCATCAATTTGGGAAATAAAATGCATTTGTACTGGAAATGCATTAAAAACTGCTTGTTAGTTGTAAAATATTTCTAGAGAATTAAACAAAAAATACGTTTGTTTGTTTCGCATGTAGAGAAAGCTCATTGAACTCTGTTCTCTTAATCCTTTAAGGTATCTCAAGAACTGAAAAAAATGAAAAAGAGACAAAAAATCAACGGCGGGACGGACGAAGAGTTCAAAAGTAATTGGCCTTATTTCGATTTGCTAAAGTTTATAATTCCTGGATTGACTACCTCTGCGCCACAATCTAATTCGGTAAGTTGAATTATTTGCATCGGTCCCAAATTATCGACATTTTACGGCGAATGGTCCAAAGTTACCCTCGCTGTCCCAAAGCAGGTCAAAATATTTGGATTTTAGATTATGTTTTAACATTTTCGTGTTTAATTTTAGGAGGAGGCATCTTCGGATTGCGAAATATTGAACAACGGAGACATTTGTGAAATTTTGGAAGAGAAACCACCAAAAATAAAGAAGGCTCGAAATGTGGGCAAAGCCAAAAAAACGCCATCGGTGTCGTTAAAAAGAAAATACGAAGACGAAGAATTCGACGACGATGACTTGGACGTAAAACCATCGATACATGCTTTGGAAAACGGATTGTCGGATGAATATGACAGTTTCGGGAGGTTTATCGCCATGGAAATACGCAGCTTGCGATCCGATTTTGTGAGACGAAAACTGAAAAACGATATCAGGAAAGCAATTGTTTGTGCGGCCGATGAAGACGAGGCGTGCATGTTGTCTGTTAGAAATGCCTCCGATAACAATTCACAAGGATACCATATTTTTGTCGCATAAAGTACTGAAATCCCGCAAACTTTTCATTCACGTAGTCGCCATCAGCATTGAGGCATCTGTCCCAAGGACTAAAGCCCGGTCTCACGATGACACTGATGTCGTGGAACGTGAAGATATCTGCTGTCCAGACTATAAGCTCTGTTCTCAAGATGCCAATAATATTGGGACACTGATGTCTGAGAATGTTTAGACACTGATGTCCTGGAATATCTAAGCACCGATGTCCTGGAATGCCGGAGCACTGATGTCCTGGATTGTCGGGACACCGATGTCCCGACAATAAAGCCCCATTCTCACGATGCAATAAATAGTCGGTTAATGTTCGCGTTTGCTCGGTGACGGAACAAGCGATGTTAGTGGCGCATAAAGGCCCTTTCCTAAATAATGGCATTCGATAATATACGCATACATATTTCTACGAGCATGGGGACATAAGGCATGTTTATCAATGGGGCAAGTGCCTCGATGTTGACAGTGACTATTTTTTACAATAGGCCCTTTCCTATGTAGTCGCAATGGCTTATTTCCACGTGTCTTGCCATTGAATTTAAATATTTAAATTTAGTTTAATTCAAATTTGCCGCGGTTTCCTTAGGCAGCAGTGTTGCAAACCATACGTTAGTCTAGCAATAACGCCTGTATTAATTTATTATGTTATTGTCGTCATCGTTTTAAAATATGTTTATATCATAATCTATGATAATTACCAGATTATCAAATCATAAAAGTAATTTAAAATTGGTTTTTGAATGGTTTTTTCCAAGTCTGTGTAAGTGTTGGGAAAGTTTTGAATCGGAATGTCGGTAACATTGCCGCTTCTATTCCAAAATGACAGATCTGTAGGTCTACGAATCCCGGTCTTTCTTCAATGATGCATTTATGAGTAGGTACGATGTATAAAATTCTAGTTTATTATGATTTATATCGTACATTAGTCCATGAGCTTTTTAAGCGTAATTTATAGCATAAACACGTTCAAAAAGCTAATTTTTGAAATGTTATTTCAATTCTATTGAGGTTAAGGAATTCGAGATTGAGCGGTCTGGTCCCATTGTATTCGTTTTTGACAGTGCTGTAGGCAATCAAATCTTGAAATAGCGACAGGACTTTAATTGAGAATTTATATATGTAAGTTAAATGTTTTTAAATTTTAACATATTTTTTTTTCATAATACGTTAATCATTAATCATTTTAACCGTTTTATTATTCTTAAAACGCTTAAAAGCCATTTTTTAAATTGTTATTTTTGATTCTATTGCAGTTAAGAAATTCGAGGTTTAGCGATCTAGTCACATCAAGGCGTCACGTGAGCTTCTTTTCCGCGTCACGTGACTTCGCAATATGCTCGCGTGCCTGGTTTAGGGATATCTATCGTACTTTTATAGTGCATTTATAGGCAAGTACGACTTGTTAAAATTCTATTTAATTTTTATTTACAAAATAAATTAATTTGTAAACATATTAAAAACTTTCATGTTTCAAAAACGATCAAAAACTTGATTTTTAAAATGTGATTTCGATTCGCTTGGTAGTTGAGGAATTGGCGGTTAAGCGGTCTGGTCACACAACCGGCGTGTTCCATTCTTTCATCTTTGTTCCATGTCGTAGTTTTCCTCTTGTTTTACGTTCAAATAACGATTTTTGCCATGCTTTAAAAAGTTTTTTCGTGTAAGAAAAGTGTCGCGGAGATGACGTCCAGAAAAAAGTCTCGCACTTGGATCAACTGCGAAGACGGTGGTAAAGAATCGACGGAAGAACTTTTGGTGTTCGGCTACTCGTGCAAAGTGTTCAGGGACGAAGAGAAGGCTGTTTATATCGATGAAGGCAAACATTTGATACCTTGGATGGGCGACAAAAGCCTTTTAATAGACAGGTCCGTCTTTGTGCTTCTCTCCAAATCATTGTTGTGGATTTGCCGAGCTTTGAAACAAGGTTTTTCATCTTGCCGTATTTCTTTTTCCGATGTCACCTCAACTGTTTTTTCCAGTCTTATTCCTAGCAGGTGCTATTAGGCATACCGATGTGAAGGGGGAAAGGGTTTTAAAAACACCCCCTCACAATAACGACCACCTCTCCCCGAGGAACACGGCCCGACAAGTGACCCAACCAAAGGATGTGGGACCCACAAAATACAAACGCCTTGCTGCGAGTGTTCAATTGGTCGTCATTGCCTCCATTAGCGTTTTAATCTTGTTTTCATGTTTTTAGCCCTGCTTTGAGAAAGTTTCGGGGGCTTACGATAGCCTCTAGCGTGCCCTGGACACCGTGCTTAGGTTATAAACGCAGTGCTGTAACTAATAAGTTGTAAAAACAGTCGGATTTGGGCAAATTGTACTCGTGAGTAGGAGTACCGATTAATCGTACTCCGAAGTACGTGTGATCATATGAAATCAGTAACCAGATTTGGACAAATTGTACTCGTGAGTAGGAGTACCGATTAATCGTACTCCGAAGTACGTGTGATCGTATGAAATCAGTAACCAGATTTGGACAAATTGTACTCGTGAGTAGGAGTACCGATTAGTCGTACTCCATAGT
>JAQGBW010002992.1:0-17706 GCA_034698625.1 Julus scanicus
ATAGGTTTTGGTGATCGCGTTTTCAACTCAGCTTAAACTTATAAAAAGACTTCCACTGCATCCCTGGTCTCACATGTGTGATTGTTGCACCAAAAGATTCCAGGAAACAAGAATTGAGCCAATGGCCGAGCTGACGGCTGAGCCGAGTAGGTGAAAAATTTTTTCCTTTGATTGAACCTAGACTTCCTCCGGAACGATCGGTCAAATGTGTATAGAAACATGAATCTGGACTCAAAAAACGAGTCATAAGTTTGCTGAAACAAAAGTGGTAAGCAAAATGTTTGTGCAAATTTGTTTGATACATAACATTAATCGTATACAACAAAGTTTAAATTGTTGGGAGATACCTGGTTTTGTTTGCATAAATCGTGATACACATTTCTACATAATTTTATAAAACTACTAATACACAAAATACTTTTGATATAGAAACAATGGACATTATGTAAAATACATCACAATTTTAAAGTGTGCAAAAATCCGTTTGAACAGAATTTTAAAAGAATTAACATGATCAATGGACTTAAAACTCAAAATGGTCACACTGTCTTTTTATGACGTATAGCAGTGCTTAACATCCATCTTGATTCCCATCCAGAATACATATACATTTAGTTGGTGCTTTGGCAGAATGTCAGTACTAAACCAAACGCCAGTGATTAATTATTTGTCGATGCCATTCTTTTGTGTTTCTGTTTGTTTTTGGGGCCATCATTGGATGGACGCCCCATTTGCAATAATCCTTGTTTTTCAAGGAGCTTTTCTTCATCAGGGCGCTCGTGTAACGTGACTTGGGTTATTGATACTTATATCTGATAGCAAATACAGTTAGTGAAGATCTATCTTTCGGGTATTGCTTTTTCTTAATGAGAAATCTCTATAGATCTTTAATCAAACTTCTTTAGCAGTCGTCCGGCGTTTTTATGATTAATACAATTATTGCTTCTGTTCTCTTCCGTTTCTGTTTTTTGGCCTTACCTTGTTTTCTTTCAACGCTTTAATTCGATCTTAAAAGAAACGTGACGTTCCTTGGGCACAAAACTACTATTCATTCCCAGCAAGAGTTCTATTTGTACATTTTGTGAGGTTTTAACAAGTTTCGCAAATAAATGATATCCTATAATGTGTTTAGAGAAGAGGAATATCAATTTGAAAGCAGTGATTTATCACTCTAGGGAACATGCTTTTTAAATCATTTTTCATCCTTGCTAACATATATTGTTGGGTTTTTTTTTAATAAAATGATCAGTTTGATGAAATTCGTTCAAATTCAACATGTGGCATGTACAGTATAATCCAAACTTGTATTGGTATCTATACAGTATACATGTACATGTTTATTTTAATTTCCACATTTGTGAATATGTAAAAATACAGCTATTCTGATTATAATATTATGTACACTTATGTAATTTTAGAAATCCTTGCCTTTGAATTGACAAATGGTAGTCTAAATTTGTTTCTAAATTTACACAAATGCGCTTTCAAAAGATCATGTTAAAGAGTATAATAATAACAATGCAGATGTTAATAAATTGAAATCCAAAATCCAATGCATATAATGTATTTAATTAATTCAGACTTCATCTGGATTACAGGAGCTCTTTCATTGCTAATTAGTAAGCTTTACCAAAAGGCGTTTCTGTTTAAATTCACAAGTGGTATATATGGGGTTTTTTTCTTCTAAATTTGTTGTAAATTTTGGCGGCTACGTGCATCGCTTTTGTGCGTTTTGGCAGCGTGATTTTTCTTCCACATTCGTATGATAGGTTTATGTTTTAGCTGACAGTATAAAGGCTCCATCAATTGTCTCGACTCGCTTTCCAAAATGTCTCCGGGGATAGTCATTCAATTTTCTGCTTGGATATTGACACGGTGTGTATATTTTCGACTTCCATCGAGCGATGTTTCTGCTATGATTTTAGGGAAACTAGGGAATATCCTCATCTTAACGTTATTAATGGTTTTAGTTTGCGAAATTTAAATTAAACGTATACATGCGTGCACAATGCACTTGTCTCCAAGGACTTGTCTCCATTTTACATTTCTTTTGAATAATTTCGATGCCATACACAATAAATGATTTGGTTGTATCGTGAATTATAACCTTTATCCAACATGGATTCTTTCGCCTTATATACAACCACGATTGCTGAATTCATGTTTGAGTCTACTATACTGTGGCACTATTTTGAATCCAGATTACACAGAAAAGTAGTACAGCTTGTGTCTGTTGATGTGGACGACTGCAAAAGAAGCTAGCAGACTAAAATCCGCTGTTCAAAAGTTTCTTTTATGTCATCTTCAACTGTTAAGTTTTGAAGCTTCGAAAATCTTTTTTGAATTGTCACACAAACCAAGTCAAACAAAACACACTATCCGTTTCATGTATTAAATGAATATTTTTATTATAATGATAGGGTTAACATGGGGGGGGGAGGTTCTACTTTAGCAGGTAACTTAGTTCAACTTAATTCGATAACCGACCTTCGATCTTTTCAAATTAATTTGTTTACAATTTCTTAAAAACACAAAAACTTAATTCAAACGCAAGTTCCTAGACTACTCACAGTGGGGATATCCATTATGGCTTAAATTATAAGCTGAAGCCTAAAGGTGTTTAAACTTCAGATTAGGAAGAAATGGAGAAATCCAACCCAGACTAAGTTGAGACCTAAGAAATATTTATTCCAGAAGTCAGGTTTAAATTATTTAAGCTTAGGCTGAAAAAATTGGTGATATCTACTGTACATTAGCCTTCAGCTCAGGTTTAATGACAAACTTAAGCCTAGGCATAACAGCGACATTTATTATTAATTGGAATTCAAAAGCATGCAAATTGCATTAAAAATATTGATAGCCAATCACAGGCAGTATTAGCTAGCCTTTAGCTGTGAACTAAATGAATATCTCCATATTTGCTAAGCCAAGACTTAAGAAATAGTATGAAGCTTGACCCTCAACTTAATCTGAGTTGGAAATCACCAAAATGTTTAATTCTATAATTTAGTCTCGAGATGTAGATTAATTACACTTTGGCTTAAAATAATTCAGACTGCAATGGATATCCCCACTATTATTAGGATTAAAACATATTTTTTTCAAAATGGTCTATTAAAAACTCGAGTGTGTTGCTGTACTTTTTTGTGTACCCAGGTGAAAAAAACAATAGAAACCAATAGAGGTTTCTATTGTTATTTGGCCACTTTATTGGTTTTAATTGTTTTCCTTGGTTCCTATATTGACTTCTATATTGGCTTCTATTGACTTCTATGGTTTAGCTGTATTGACTGACCAATAAAAAACAATATAAAACCATAGAACACAATTGAAACCAATAAAACAAATAGAAATTTTCTATTGATACCAATAGAAAACAACGTTCCAAATAACAATAGAGAACAATAGAAATCTCTATTGTTTTTTTTACCAGGGTACCAGGGCTGATTCAGAACGTATTTTCACAAGTTGTGCGTTAAAATAAGGTGATTACGTAGCTATAGAGCAGTCTATAATGTTGTTATTGTTGCTTTGGCAAAATATTAAAACTATAAAAGACTTGTAGTGACCCCCAGTGCGCCGGATGTACGTTGTTGCAGCTGAAGAAAATATGTTTTCATCATTGCATCCGGCTGTTGGTCCGTAGTTAAAGTATACTAAGAAGCAGTTCCATATCCGTAATTCCAGGCAGTAAGCCTGGAGTAATATGCCTCGACTGAGTTTCTCTCGTACACTATACCGATATTCCTTATATTTTCACCTGAGATTTTGCCAGGCTTTTATACGGCTAAATAGCTTCGTAAGTTGGCACATATTCCCTTTATTGCTTTACTAATAACGCTGTAGCCTATCATTTCCTCCGACGTACAAGGCATTATGTCACTATGAACGATGAAATTGTCTTCGTTTGAATAATTGATTAGCAGAAATTGAAAAATAAGACACGGGCTTATGAGAATAAACGCGTTGCATGGTGTTCTACCCTGTGTAATCGCCTAACAAGTCATATCTTGGTGGGGCGAACCCCCATGGGGATCCCTACTTTTTCATCTTCCAAATAAATTGTGCGGCTCCCATATACCATGCTGCAAATCTCATCTTCTATACGAAGAAATATGAAGTGAAATTTCGTCAGCATCTATCCCCATCACCAAATAGATATGTCTTAATAGGTAAGTTAAGGAACTGGGGAACCAACTTCCAATACAAATTACGTGAACTTGACAACGAAACAATCAAATATTTAAGCAAGGTGCTTTTGTAATTTGAGTTACTTTTAATTTGTCAGTGATGGATTTCGAAGGATGGAGTTAAATGCAAATTGAATAAAGTTGAAAATATCATCGGGATTCCAATTTTCTTATTGGAAATTCTTGAGTGAAGGACTATTTGCATGGTTTTACTCGTTGAGTTTCAAGAACTTTGTTGGTCTTTGGACATTTTTGCATATAAGGAACTTTTAACCAAGTTATCGATATTTACCATAACAGAAAGAGATTTTATTGCCCATTCTTTTCTGTCATGAATAATAATTGTGTATTAAAACAAGTTTTGACATCACTGACCACATAAAAGGGTCAACATGTACAGGGTGGCCACAAAAAAAGGGAAACCTTTTTCATAAATTCGTAACTTTTTTGTTTTTTATTAAAAGTATATCCAAAATTGCACAAATATAGGCGACAAATGTGCGAACAAAACACCTATTTTAATTTGTACTCAAAGTGTCCTCCATTCGCTGCAACACATGCTTGCAGCAATAGGGCAATTGACGACTCATTTACTGTTTGATCAAGTTTATCCCAAGCGGCCAGAAATCGGCGTCTTATCTCTTTGACATCATGAATCTTTGTTCGGTATACTTTTTGCACCAAATTCCCCCAGCGTTTCCCCCAAAATCCCCCAAATACAGCGTTTTCGGACCACCCTGTATATTCAAAATGGATGTTTCACTTTGGCATCAGCACGTTTTTTATGTATTCTGAATCATGTCGTTAAAAATGGTTAGTGAGCAATTAATTTTTTTTAATTTAAAAGTTTAAAATTATTTAAGAATTGATTTTTACAAAATACGTGATTCTGTGCAGTAAAATAAGTATATGTAAAGGTTTCATGAATATCGAGGTCAGTGACTGATGCAGTTTTAATCATGTATTAAAACATTAATGGTGTTTAATTAACGACTAATTGAGGTCCCATTGGAGATTTTGATTCTTGCCATTATGTAAGGAGTTTACAATGGTGTTGTTCAAAACTTTGAACTTGCAGCTTTAGCGTTGAACCATATTTTTAATCCACTGCTTTTGGTTGAAGCATGACTGCAGTATTTTCACGTCATCGCAGTCAATTTCTTCATCGCCGTCCAATTTTTCCCCCGGAAAATTTCTGCTAAATCTCATAAAGCTGGTCTAAGTCTGACCACAGGAGTGATCGTGTGGTAGCATTTTGACAGCGGATTAGAGCATCTCTAATGACTGCAGCTATGACTGGGATATATGAGGGATTCAACAAAAGTAGTTATTTCTACGTGCTTCAATGGACACTAATTTCTCCTAGATCCAGATGGGAAGCCAGGGGATTCAAGCCGTTATCCAAGGGGCTTGCAATCATTGGTAAGTTCCTGTATTTCGCGTGAGATTAGGGCAGTTTTTAACGAAAAATTTGATAAAGAAAAAATAAACTGTGGAAACTCAGTTCATCCGTGATCATGATTAAATCAAATGTAACTAACTGCTTGGGTGTTTTTAGTGTTCGTGGGGCTACCTGCCATTATCCATTTTAAAGGATCATTACAAGATGTGCAGTGCGTGTTAGAAATATAGCTTCCCCTAACTGTTTGGTTAGTAATGTGAAAATTGTCATAATGGTAGTTTGAAAACTTCTGCTGATGTGTTTTCACCAACAATATTTAACTTTAAAACTAAAAGTTCTAAAAAAATTAAATATTAAAAATAATCAGAATCTAAAGGAAATTTGTTGTGGTGGCAGTTTTGCTTTGATCTCAAACTTAATAAGGTTACTTGACATTATTGTGGAAAATTGCTTGTGCATTGTTTCGTGTGAAGCATTGTTATGCCTAGTACACAATGCATGTTTCATGAAATTGAAACAGGGTTTCGCAAATATGTTTGTGATATATGGATGCCCACCAGATTTCTGCAACCAAGTTTCATGAAACTTTTGGCCAAAAAAAAAACCGTGTTCCATTAAACGTTTCGGTGATTGCTCAAGAGGCGGTGAAGATCAAAGGAAATCAATGAAACATTGTTTCATAGTTATGGCGCTCCTACCAAGGCCTTTATACTCAATTTGCTACGAAGCCAATATCGTTTTTTGAGTTCTCCCTAGTATAAGCAACTTTGACCCGAAAACGGTGTGAACAATTACGTTTGGACAACCATCAATACAAAAATATGTTAATGAAACATTGTTTCAACAACTTATTTTGATGAAACTTTATTTCAGTTTCATGAAACATGTAGTGTGTACTAGGCATTAAAGAACTATAACATGGTCGTACTTATGGCCTAAACAGCATCTTCCAATAATTTTACAGTAAATCGATTATTTTGGGACTTACTTGGGAACCACATTGGAAAACTTTTTCTCTTTGTAATTTAAGCTTGTTATGCTCTGGTTTCATGGAAAAATTGAGGTTTAATGAAGTTTCGTTGGCACTATATGATCATTGTAGGTAAACTTTATTAACTTTTTGTTTGCAGTTCTGTTCTATGCTTAACTCGCCGAGTGAGGCAACAATGTAGTAATCTAAGCAAGAAAAAAAACCCAACTAAGTCAACAAAATACATATAAGACAAATAGATGTGTATAATGACTACATCTGTGATTAGTTTTTGGTCAGTTGTGTATATTAGCTTTCATCGTAATGGCAAAAGGCAGATCAGATGTAATAGAAAGGCCAGAGCCACGTCTTTTCCCTGTGTACAGCCAAAGATGACAGTTTGCAAGTTGGTCATGCTGCACTGGAAACACATCATCTTCTATTGGGAACAGGCCTGAAATCTGGACATGAAATTGAGTCTTATATAGCTATCTAATTCTCGTTGATCATTAAGGGTTGGACAATAGTGCAAACATAATTTTCCATTTTGGTCATTGGTCTTTTCTTTCCATATACAGTGTATTCTCTCCCTCGCTATCTTTCTTTACTTCCTTTATATATTTCTAAGCTCATAAGGAAACTCAGACCGTTAGGCTTTTGGTATTTCTTACATTTTCGCTCAAAATGGCTGCCATTTACGGGACTACTAATACCTTTGCATGTCCTGTAATCAATTTGCAAAATTCGTTTCGCCACTTCTATTTCTATTACATTATTTTCTCCAACTCAAATGGAAATGGAATGGAAATGGAAAACTCTGTGATATTTCTTATACTGCATAACATATATACCCTTAATGCTGGAAATAATTTCTAATATCAGTCCAATGGACTGTTGGTTTTGTTGACTTTTTTTGCACAGCTTTACTTCAAATTATTACCATCATCTTACTTATAACACTTTTCAGAATTTAATGGATTCTTAATTGTATGAGAGGATTAATCCTGAAAGTTAAGCAGTTTTGTTAACAATGTTAAAGTCATTGCAATAAATCAGCAATCGACTGATATAACTTTTTTGGCATTTATAAAATCTTTGTGACATGAAACTATCCATAACTTATTAGCTTCCCAAAGTGGCCTTTATATTTCTTTGAGTATTTGAAATGAAAGTATAGTTTAAAACTGTGGTGGCATGTTATATAGGCAGTGTTGGGCAGTGATTGAGTACAGAAAGTAATTGAATATAAAATGCACAAAAGTAATTGAATGCAAATGTAAGAAAACAATGCACCTGATTGCAAAAATGTACTCACACTGGGTGATTACAAAAGTCCTAGTAATCAGTACTTCTGCACATGAGTACATATTTGCTGAAGCTTAATTACTCATTTCACAAGATTACTGATTATATGTACTCGTCTTGTACTGTAAAGTACGATTCCACTGCAATCGTATATAATCAGTACACCTACTCTTGAGTACAATTTGCCCAAGTCTGATTATAGGTTTGTTTTTTCTTACTTCACTTCTTACGAGACACTTTAAGACGATGAAAATACTTTTTCATTAAAATTTTTATATAACACGAAGATTTTTCAGGAATGCATACAGTATGACTATCTGAATGAATGATTCTTGAGGATGTCCAAGTAAGCATCCATAATATCGACGTCATCATTTGAGCAGTCCATTAGTAAATCATGAATCAAAATGGACGAACATTTTCCCCTTCCTTGGTCACCATTTTATAATACTTGCGTCCTCCACTTATCGATATTACGATTTGGCATCTTCTTTGTATTCGATCGCAGTCACACGATGAGGTTGCAAGAGAGGTTTTGCTCTCAAACGAATTATTCTTTTGCAAATGGAGAAAAAAATGCATCTTCTATTCCCCATATCAAGGAAAAGACAGTCAAATGGAAGATTAAAGACAAAGTGCATGTCCATCCGAGTGTCCGATTTCATCCACAAATCTGTTACGCTGACAATCATTTCGAAGGGGAATATATATATATATATATGGTGTTTTGAATTTCCTCAGGCATATCCTCACCTTCCAACTCTGTCCAGGGAGTGTATTATATACTGTATATTATATAATGCGGGAGTTGTGATTACTCCCCACTTGCCCCGATGTCCAACTTGTCTTTCAAAACCCAAAGTTCATATGAGACGGAATTATTTTCCGCTCCATTTGCCTTCTGAGGCTTATCATCGCTGGCCACTGGTGTTGGGGGTGGACCAAATATCCACTGCATTTCCAATCAACTTATCGGCAGAAAACGCTTTTGTTATAAAACGCTCCCTTATGTTTTAAAAACGATGCACTTGTTTCGTGCAAGAAAGCTGAAAATCAATTGTGTTCGTTCTACATGCATTTAACATTGCGAGTTTGAACGACAACAATGTTTTGGAATTTTTTGGAATTAAACTGAAATTGTTCGGTTAAAATTGAAAATATTTAGTTCTGTGTACTATGTAATGTGTTTCGTAATTGTCTGCTGCTCACAATTAATGTTGGAAACAAATTATTAATATTTTAATTCAAGTTTGTATGTCATATACACCGTGAGTCATAAAAAGGTAGACCCCAATAATAAAAAAATTCACAACTTATTAAAAAATGTTTCGATTTAAATGAAATTTGGCAATTAACATAGAACATGAACATAAAACTTCTTCCGGACATGCGACAAAAATCGGATTTTTTTCATTTTTCAACAAGACTGTGCGGTGCGCCACCAAACAGTCCGGACTTGAATCCAGTAGACAACAAAATTTAGGGAGCTCTCCAGAAAATGGTTTACAGATCGAAGATTTATAATATCGAAGACTTGAAACTACGAATTAAGAAAACTTGGATTGAATTCGACCAGCGTACAATCGAATTATAAATCAAAGAATGGTACATTAGACTCCGGGCTTGTGCAAAGGCCACCGGAGAACATTTTGCACACATTTTATACTTCATTTTTGTTTCTACACTTCTGTTCTATATAAGTGCCAAATTTCATTTAAATCGAAGCATGTTTCACAAAGTTGTGATTTTTTTTATTAGGTTCTACTTTTTTATGACTCACATTATAGATGCATGTGTTTTGGTGCTATTAGGAGAAACTAATGCAGCGCCCTCTACGACGCTCTAGCAAAAGATTTCCAATGACTATGTTCAATAGTACATGCTAGTCAGACATCGATGTTTGAATGTTTTCAACTCTTCCGGACTCATCAGTTTTCTTGTCCCTAATATAGGCACAGTAGTGGCGACATTGCGTTGCTTTTAAAATTTCTAGTCGTTTTCGTAAACAAATGGCAATTATTTGGCATTTGTTGGCACTGCTATGACTCATCAAACTAGTATTTTTCCTTGGTTTGGAACAACATTTTCAGATGACTTTTCTTTGTTTGTATATTTTTAGGTCGGCAAAAGCTAACTGCTCTCACACGATGCTAAATAACAATATTTATTTCGTAAGCCCAAGTTCTGTTTATTTTCGGCTGTCTTTTATGGCTACCCAATCTCTAAATAGACATCATTTTTGCTGATTTTTTTTTATTATTGAATTTTTGGAAGTGCATTTTGTACACGGGTCATTAAAATGTATAGCTGCCGACTCAGCTTCTCGAGCAATTAAATCTAATTTGCTATGATATTAGAAATAAGTCATTTTCAAAACCGAGACCCAACCTCGTTTCTGGCGCATTGCAGTTCCGCTTTATTTCGTAATTAATACCGGTATTTTTGGTGCATCCCAAATACAAGGTATATATATTTCGCCAATATCGGGTTATATATTGCGGTGTCGGATTTGTTTTAAAAATCTAATTTGGGTGATGTTTAACCCCTCCTATTGCCTACTAGGCCTGCGTACGGCGATGTTTTTATGATGCTAAAAATAGAGGTAGAAACCTAATGGATGACATAAAACCTCCGAGCCAGATGTTAAAAACAATAAGAAGAGAATCTTAGGTATGTAAGGAACAGCACCACCATTACGAGACAATACAATTTCTAATTTGGGTATCCTCGCATTTTTCGGAAATTGTCAGACAACCGCTACCGCTAAATAGGTTATGACTGCACCATGAGCTCTTCTTATAGGGGAGGTTGAACCAAAACGAGACACGAAAAATGGTATTTTTTTTCTCCCATGTACCTTTGCACCTGATTCAACTTTTAAAAGTGACACCTTCCCAATTTGTTAGGCTCACTTTCAATTAGGTTTTGACGAGAATATTTGTGGCCCACCCTGTATGAACAAAACATGTCCATGCTTTTCTTTACTGTGCAAGAAATGCAGAATGCATTGTTATAGTGTCACATTTTCATGTGTGTCTATAGCCTGTACATGTCCTTAAGCGCCTTATGTTTGTAATCATTGTACTTTTTGGGTAATTTTCCCCCCTGCCATATGGTACTCTTGTGCTGACTTGACTGTAGGGTAATAAATTGAATTGAATTGAATACACCAGTGCTTTTCAACTTATATTTTTGTTTTATAGAATTTATAGTGTGTCATAAACAGAAATTTGTTGAAAAACAATTTAAGTGGTGTAGTTACAGTTCTCCTAAAATTTCATTAATTTCTGATTTACATTGCGAGATTTTATAAAGCAACCAAATTTCCCATTATACTATTTCACTTTAATGGGATTTGGTATGCTATCAATTTATTCCTTCACTCCTGTAAATTCATGGAAATACTATTTTTACTGGAATTTGGTTTCATATTTCTTGGGTATAGAACATAAGTTATTAAAATTAAATTCGCAAAGCGATTTTGATTGAACTAGTATTATGGTCGTTGTGTATTTGTCAAAACTCTGCAGTTTTGATAAGTATACTTTGAATACTGAATACTAAAAATTTCAACTAAATTACTATGCTGCTTGAATAATGATTTTATAATGTATATATGTATATATATTGCATGTTCCCTAACTTGGACAAATTATTCAATTCAAGGGAACTAATTCAATTATTTGCAAATCAAAAGTTTAAAATCGAATTTGTAACTTCCCAAAATAACATTTCCGTCAATAATGTTATTTTTAAATAAAGTTTGGCTTTGCTGAACGGTTTTATTGACTTATCTACAGTATACATTGTCACGAAAATAACATGAAAAAAACTGTTTTTTCACAAACATCTATGTTCCAACCACCTACATACACTGTAGGTTAAAATTCAATGTACAAGTCATTGTATATCCTAAATAAGGCTTAAGTTACTGATTGATAAGAATACATACATTATTTTACCGGTTCAGGCATCCTTTTCGGACGCCCCCTATTGGCGAGATGATGATCGTTCAAACTCTGCTTTAAATTAACGTCATCAGGATATTAATTGAAATTAGCACGGAGGCACGCATTTTCCATAGCCATGGCGCATAATAGGTCAATTATAAATTACGAGGGAAAAAAATGCACTTTCCTGAGGATCTCATTATAATAACTTCATAATACATTGTTCTACGACGGAGGCGTGAAGAGGGCAGATGGCAAATAGGGGGAGAAATTCACATAGGAAGAATTATAATACACATTTGCTATGCAGATGGCCAATTAATTGATTGCATTAAAATTATAGACAACCCAAACAGTGACGCTTTTTTTTTTTTAAAAAAAAAGTGTTAACCTGCCAAAAGGACAGTGGCGCCCCTATGCCCTTAGAGGACAGATGAGGGAGGGGGGCTTCTTCCATTCAGCCTCTCCCCCATTGGGGTGCTTGTGAATCGATATCTAATTTAGCGAAATATTATTACATTAAAATTGGGGGCTAAAATTATTTGGCGTGAATTCAGCAAATTGTTAACGAGCGTCATCGTTCAATTGAATGGCAACAAAAAAAAATGTTCGTTGGTTAAATTGAAAATTACTTAGGAGGGACATATAGTGTTGAGTGGACAATGTTGCAAATTATACTATTGTTTGTAGCAGAAAATGAACTTTTTTTGTGCTAGTATTGTCATCAAAATGCATGCCCATGTAAAGCTCGTGTTTTTGATGTGCTGGACATGTTTACATTTACTGTAAACGCAATGCAAAAGGCATGTGTTCAATTTTCGTGAGGACTAAAGAGACAGGTGGCTAAAAAAATTTGAATACTACTGGTTTCGGGGCTATACAGGTAGGGACTATTCAACCTTGGTTAATATACCTATGCTTAATAATTTAAGAAAGGTACCTATGTACAAATTTGCATAACAAGGGATCATACTACCTTGTGTCCTTCTGGGCACACATGTCTACATTTGATGTATTCCTTTCACCAACCTCTCAAACTTTTACAAATTAAGATGACAAAAAAAAATGAGAAATACCGTCATTGGTGGACGTCCATTATGGCCCCCACACTTTTCCTGTCCAAACCCCAGAAAACCAAACGATTTTTTTTAAATGGCCCCGTAGTTGCAAAGAAAACATTTAAAAATGGAAATTTTTCCATATTTTAGCGTTTGTTAACCCTTATTAAAACCTTTCTATCAAGGCCCTATATTTCCATCTTTGTGTGAAATGCACCACATTATTTCAACAAGCTGTCATACATGGCAAAATTTAAATATGGAAATTTTGAATCCATGTTTTTAACACTTATTAAAACCGTATTTCTATTAAGGCGCTATATTTCCATAGATGAATGTTTGTGTGAAAAGCTTCACATTGTGCTCTGGTGTTAATTCCACACTAGTTAACCCTTTCAACTCCAGCTTGCCCTTTAACCTCCCCTTCTATACCGCAGCTCCGCACCAGTTGCCAAGCTGTTTCACCCTTGCTCAGTCTCAGACCAAAGGTAATTCATGGGATTCCCTTGAGCTTCTTGAGGGTAATTAGCCGAAGATGCAACCATCCGCATCTCTTCCATCTCCCTCCGCACTTTCATCCCAACCCAACAACTTAACTGCGACTGACAGAAGCGCCGTTGACCCCCCAACCCTTTCCTCGCCTTTGAATAAAGAGTACGCGAAGACAAACAGAGATTTAACACGGATAAAAAAGAGACACCTGTGTGTCCCGAAAGTATCCACGGTTCGCTATTCCGAGTCACGCAAGGGTAAACACAATTGATGTCAGAGTCATCGAGTGTGACGTCACTGGATGGCCTTTGGGGGGTAACCACGCTGGGCACCCCATTGACTTTACTTGTGGTGTCGTTTTTTTTTCCAATGTTTTCTGAAGATTGACTCTTGCTTTCTTCATTGACTGTTCATTTTATTTTGCACCAGTGTCAACGTTTCAAATGTGACAGTTACTTTATTTAAATTGTTTTTAATTTAACAAGGTTTTACTCTGGAAAACATTGGGGGACATAAAAATCTCCAGTTTTGTTTAGATTTACATGTGCTCCACTCCCCCTGTAAATGAATAGCAACACGCAACATGTAACATGCAAACCCCAAACATACAAACACTCAACATTGAAACAATGAATGCATCAACATGTTGCTGAATGCTGAGGTGTATCCACCAAAAGTTGACAAAAAAACTGAACAGATGTGTCAAGAATTCATATTTGAACACATGGCTGAACATGCGAAGTAAAGTAGCAACGTCATAAGTTTGCTCAAACATCACGGTCGGTAGGCAAACTTTTATTAATGCATTATTTGTTTCAGCAAACCATGTTGCCTCGAAATTGTTTCAGCAAACCATGTTGCCTCGAAATTGTTTCAGCAAACCATGTTGCCTCGACATTGTTTCAGCAAACCATGTGGCTTCGAAATTGTTTCAGCAAACCATGTTGCCTCGAAATTGTTTCAGGAAACCATGTAGTGGAAACCCGGTTTAATAGTTTAATAGCCATCTATGGGCATGGGAATGTAAATATAAATTTAAGGCTTAAGCTTTAGTGGGCCACTTGCTAATGTTCCCTTGGGGCTCTTTTGGCCCGCGGGATTAGGGGTGTAAAACCTCTGTTTATGTCTGGGGCTAACTGACTTGGACAATCCAAGAGCTCTTTAAAAATATCTTTAAACTCTGGGCGACTAAACTTACCTGCTGGACTAAATTCGAATTTAGGTTCTTGATAAAATTACCGGTTATATGGGACCAACCGTTATTTGTGTTACTGGCAACTAACTTACTGGTTCCATATTCCCAATGTGTCTTCAATGTATATTTATATCCTCTTTCCGACTGAAAATATCCTGGAGAAGAGTTTTGTTTTTTAAAAATAGCTGGTCAGTCGTTTTTTTTTAAACCTTAAAACAAATATTATACTATTGCAAAGTGGCATCCGTTTAATATATGTGAGATACAGGTGGTGCCATTTTGTTTTCTGTGGTTGGAAATTTGAGTTTGCAATTGATAATGGAGTGTTCCTTTTGGTTGATAGGATGGTTAAGGGTTATGTGTTGCTGTTGAGCTCTTGGATTGTCCAAGCCAGTTAGTCCAATCTGACCCCAGACATAAAAGCTGTCCTATTAACTTTTCATTTGGCAGCTTTTAATATGGCGTTGTGTGCATTAAGATCATAAATTGGTGAATATAGAGGCGGCCATTGAGAAATGAGCAATTTTATTTATGGTCACCATTGCGGCTATTAAAAGGGAAACTGGCCAGCATGCCGGACAACAATGGCCCAGAGAACATGTTGTTGTACCGAGTTTATTGGCTGCTCAATTAGTTTATGACCATCCGGGCATTCAATATATCATTTAGTGAATGTCAATCAAAATTTCTATATCTAATGAAGTTATCTGCGGAATGCGTCCATTGCTGTGGACCCAAGATCCTCCCCCCCTCCTCCACTCGAAAAGAACATTAAAATGACCGGTCAGAAAGGACTTTTGCGCCATCAAAAACAAGGTCAAAGGCGAAATCTGACCCGTTTTATGATTGCTATGATGATGGTGGACTTTTCGAGGAAATATTGTGGCATTGTTCCGAAGGGCTGGAAGAATCACGAAGCATAATAGACCTGAAGCAAAACTCCCCCACTGATCAATAACATGCCTCGGTTTTATTGAGACCCCCTTTGTCATGAAAGTGTCAGAAACAATGCGCTGGGGAAAAAAATGGATTTTATATTAATGAAAGGTCCTTTTAAGAAATACGTGCGATGTACCTCACCCTAACGATCCACCTCCTCCCCCACTTCAGGTCTTTGGGCTTGCGGTGTTTTAGTGTACTTTTTATTCAGAACGATTTCACATGGACTAAATGTTTCATAAGGATGTAAATTTTAACTTTTTGGGTAGATTTTTCGTTGAAATATTATGTATAAAAACCTACAATTACATGGGAAATTGATATTTAAAATTATAATCTGAAAATCTTTCGCATTCTGACTCCAAAATGATTTTGACATGCAAAAAGTAGATTTTTGATCGACATATGCACCATTTTCACAAAATGTTGTCTATCTTCTCTGACAAATGGGCTATAAATACCTGTAATATAATAGCATTGATTAGCTTGAGCTATGATACGTTGACCTTAACCATGTCCCCTAAATGAATTTTATGGAATTTTACTGGTACTAAAATTCACTATCGGTTTGATCTGAAATTGATTTAATTTCTACATTTTACTTAAAAGCTAAAGCTGGTGCGCTATAATTTTTTGGAACATACAAACTTATTCAAAAATATTCAGGGAATCAAGAGGAATCTTTGGCAAGAGTGTTTTTTCCTTAGAAATCCATCCTCGGAAATTGTATACGAAATGTATCGACACATTATTTGAAATGTTTTATAAAAACTTAAGTCAGGCAGGTTAGTTTAGAATATAGCTTGTTGTTCCAGAATAAATTTCCGATTTATTGAATTAATTAAAAAATGTTGTTTGTTTTTATGCGATTGTTTACATGATTATTGAAGAGAAATTTCCTAAAAACCAATACAATACCTAATAATTACCACAAAACAATATTTTAATCTACTCCACGCTACATTAACACTATATAGTCTGTGTCCAGCATTTCTAAAAAATAAGATATAGGGGGAAAATCCATTGCAATGACTGGGCCAGTAAATATCAACATCTATATTTACAAAATTGTTTCACATCGTTGTTAGTGATTTTTTTTACTTGAAAAATTATCTTAAAATACTTATCGGAAGTACAAGTTCAAACCCAGAGGGCAAACTTGTTTGCATATGTTTGTAAAAACGTGTAAATACGTACAATGTACGTCTTGGTGGAGACCCGTCTTAAAATTCCCTTCAGAAGTTCATGTTCAACCCTTCCAGGTAATTGACTAAGCCCTTGGGAGCTTTGTAAACGACAAACAATGGTCGTCATTTGGTTTGGGCACTCTATTTGGTACTACCCTGGTGGCTATTTTTTGTGTGGTTCAGTGCCTCTTTGAAGTTCTGGTGAGCTGCGGTCCTAAGGTGTGAATCAGGTATTAATGAAACCAATCGTGTTAAGCCCCGATTAGAAGCAAATCTTAAGCCCAAGACACGGCCTTCACAAGTTTATTGGAACAACAAATAAAATATTATATTAGGACTCAATTTTGCTTATTTCTCTTGATTTTATCAGAAGGTCTTTAAGATTCTTTAAAAAAGGATTCTTTGATACTTTCTCTCACTCTTTTAAACCCAAAGTTATCTTGACCACACCTTTTCTTCCCCTAGAAAAAAGAATGAACCGGTGCTGTCAGATCGGTCCCTATTAGAGAACGTTATGTATTACTTGAGGGAGGCTAGTATGTCACAGACCCAGCGCCATGGCATTTTTAATATTCCGTATACGTTGTTTCTCACGAGTTATTGTGTGCTAAGCAAATTGCGTTTTTATTTATTTTTATTTACTTTAGATACGGTTGTTTTTCTCCCCGAAATCCCCAGCCACGTGTTTATGACCAATTACTAAGTCCCCTGTTTTTTTATACACTCCATACGGAGGCCTAGCCTATTTTTACATGAAACGTGAAATAGTCATTTTATGTAAGCAAAAATTTTTTATGACAATCCCCTTTTGCCTTTTCTATATACCATTACCCAACACTACATGTATAAATACGGCCATTGGTAGTTAGTCCCCACCTCTAGTTCAAATTATTCTCCTCCTCCATTTTACAATGTTTCATTCCCCCCAGGGGTAAATAGCATACCCTGTGTTGTGCAGTGGATACCCTCCTATATACATTTTTTTTTTTTTTTTTTTTTTTTTGGTACCCTTAAAACT
>JAQGBW010002993.1:0-17698 GCA_034698625.1 Julus scanicus
TGTTTCAATGTACTCCTTACACGTTCAATATATTGATCAATATCGATATTGCTTCAATAATATTGACCGTGTAAGGCTACCTTTAGCGATATAATGCACATTTGAAATTCAGGGTAATTCAACATGAAGAGAAAGCCCATACCATGGAAGCACAGGCCAAGGAAATTATTTTTCGATATTGTGAGATTGTCATATTTCATAAAAATGCTGTTGAGGTATTACAAATTTTCATTTAACATTTTATTTTTCTGTTTGAAATGTTAATACTTGAATTTATTTCATATTTTGGCTACTTTGTATTTACCAAATCGTGTTTTTTAGTACAGATTACGAAAGAGGACGTCACTTACGTCAAAAATCTGAAACAACTTTGAAAATCTAGCCATAATTCACCGAGCTATATGTAGTGCCTTGAATTTTTGGGGGTGGTCAGTGTTCGTCAAAATCTTTAAAAAACGCTGTATCTCGGCTAATTATCACTCGATTTTCGTACTTTTTGGTGTTTTCGAAGGAAAACGAGGTGTACTTTCGTAATCCGTAGTCAAACGTTTGATTTTACAGATAGAATGTTCGAAAACACCCCAAAATCCGTCGTTTTTCCGTTTTTCGCTTCTTTTATAATTTGCAAAATCGTTTTTTTTTTATGACAGATTCTAAAAGAGGACGTCAATTACGTCTAGTTAGTAAAGAAACTTTGAATATAGAGTATAATAATTTACCGAATTTCAGAATTTTAAATATTTGGGGATGTGGTTTCCTGGAGCATTTGGTCATTTCTCCACCAAAACTTAAAAGCGCTACATCTCTGGTAATTATGACTCGATTTTCTAATTTTTTGGTGTTTTAGACGGCTAATATCCTCCTCTGTTTTGCATTATTTTCAAACAAAACTGTTCGTTTCTGGTGCATGTACTGAACTGAACTGAATGTCCATCGTGATATTGCTACGAATAGGTCCATACGCCGCCAGGGGGTGCGGAACGGGAATAAGCTTTGATTAAATCGCAAATTGAATTTCCGAGTTTGTGATGACCTTTTCGGGAAGTTATCGGTCTTGTTTTTATGTAATAAATACGGTTCAACATACAAATTTGCGATGGAATAGCGTCTGAACATAAAAACTTGCTGTTCTCAAATTTATTTTAATATAAGCCTATAAACGTGTGTCGTGACTGCCACATGTTAATGCTGCATCAAGTCTCGCAAATTTGTTTCCGGAATATAAATTAATTTTTTGGTGAACTTGCTGATTTACCTGTTGTATGTGGGCCAAAGTTCCCCCCAATATCTATGCCAATGATGGTAGCATGTTTTTTTTTTTTTTAAAGAAATCTGGTTTGTGACTAGTCGATTTCGTCACAGGTAAATTTGTACGCATGCACCGGTCTAGCCATGCATGGCCCTGCCGCCAGGTGGTTTTTTTAAAAAAAACAGGCAGGAACTATAGCTGCAGTGTGAAACCTGATTTTCAAAAAGATGAGGGGAACTACCTGTAAGGATATTTGCGAACCATTGTCATTCGCATTTTAAGTGATACATACGCGTATATATATATATATATAATTTGATTCGCGTTTTATTTGCCGGCATCGTGATATTTTTGTGATTCAATTAACCTTATTTATTTATGGAATATCGTTACGACACTAACGTACGAAGAAACAATGTCAACGTTCAGGGATTCGTTTTGGGTAAGCAAATTATTTGGCTAGTGTCATATTCTTACCCTTATAACATAAGACGTGTGGAATTATAGAAAACTATTATTACTAACTTTGCCGGGGATTAATTGTCTTATAATTTTCAAATTAGCGTTGGGTTGCATATTGGCATTGTCGTGCACTCAAGGCCAGCTTGTTGGGGCAATTATAATCCTAGGTCTAATTGGCTATGCCGTAAGACCAAATTTACAATTTCATGTAAATAATTTGGAGCCACAATTATTCATAGCTGCATGAAATCTAGTTTTGTACAACAGTCTCTTCATCAATTTGTACATTTTGTACTGGCATCACAAAATTAGGACATGACTATAACTAGAAATGTTTTGTATGCTGGTTTGTTGGCAGGTCGCAATTTGTATTGTCCCTGGACAGATTGAAGGCCCATTGCGTGTATTTGCTTTCAGGATATGGGTTTGTAAAGTTCTGTTAAATCAAACCCGATGATTAAATGAAATACAATAAGTGGCTAATTGTAAAACTTGCCCCAACTTCAAAAATGCAACTATGGGGATGGGATTCAAAAGATTCAGTTAACGTTTTAAAGTTATGGGCATGTACATATTCAGGATTTACTGGGACCTTTGATCGAGTTTTGTGCAGCACGTATATACTTATGTAGTATTGTCATTTATTTGTGCATTTTCTACTGGCATTACAAAATTAAAACAAAGTTATAACTAGATGAGTTAATGCCATTTAATAAGTGGCTAATTAGGCAACCTGTCCTTACTTAAAAATCCAACAATGGGGTTTGTATTCAAAAGATTCGGTTAACGTTTAAAGTTATACAAACTGGGATCTAGCAGGGTTTACTGGGACCTTTAATTGCCTGGCACCCTACCTGGCAATGAATGTTACCAATGAAGATGTGTCTGCCTTCAAATTTCAAAGGAAGTAAATATTCTTCGAGGTAAAGTTTCCCTCACGAACGACATTATACAGTGTTTAAATCTAAGGTGTCATGCATCATTGTCATTGTTGTAGAGAAAATCGTTGGCACAAAACCTTTTTCCTATACACCCTCCGGTATGTTAAGTCGAGTGTTTCCATCCGTGACTAGTATATTTTCGTTCATTATTTCCCCGATGTATACCCTGCATGGGATTCTCCATCTTAGTCTGAACATATCATGTTTGGAAAGTTTTTTCCTTTGAACTTATGGCTCGAGGAAATGTTCCAACCCTGAAAATACGTTCAAACTAATTAGTAAATTAAGTGGTTCTCTGAGGTGACATGAGCAGCTAGTTTTAAAGTTGGATATTTCACTGTGAGAGATGTAACTGATATTGCAACGTATAGCAAAACCCACTTTAAAAGCAGCCCTATTTAGTTCAGGGCATGGAGAATATGTGCAATTATCCGGACTGTGCAATTAAGCGGTTTCGACTGGATATCCTAAATTGGACGTACCAGGTACTTTTTTATCTGCATATACGCCAGATTGGGTTGTTTTATATAACAATTAAGGTCTTAATTAAAGAAATTAGGTAGCATTCTATTTTCATATGAATGCCACAAATTCGTTGGTGGGTGAATTTGACACATGAGTCATTGTGCGGGCTTAACTGATTTTGCTATTGTTGTTATTTGTATCTATAAAACAAATCCGAATAACAATTGAATTTGGCATTTATCCATTCAAGTGCTTCGTTGTTAACCTCTTTACAAGCTTAGCTGACTGGCTTTTAAGTGTTTGAAAAGTTCTAATGAATAAAAATGATGAAAATACACTTTCTGGCCTGTAAAATCAAACACCAGTTCAGTGCACAAAAATCACATTTTGTTAGAAATAAAGCCCCAAAGTCATGTTATGCAAGTAGGTCAGATATTCTAAGTTAGTGATAAAAGGTAAAATAGCACAGTTAGAATAACCAACATTGAATAATTTTTTGCTGCAAGTGCTCTCACTATATATTTTAACTTTAGCACACAAACTAATATGATTAATAGAATTGATATCTGAAGTTAAGTAAATTGCTTTCCCGCATGTGTTCAACGCTGTGCGGTATAGGATTTCGTATAAATGAACATTTCATTTTCTATTTTTATTGTCCACGATTGAGAGATATGATGGTTCTTTTCGGAAGTCCAAACCATAAATTAGCTTTCAATGTCATGTTTATGAAAATGCATCTACACGTAACTGGCCAGGCCACCGAGTAGGCCTACAGGTATCGGAATTGCAACGCTGACCTGCTCCGTTTTTCTGCCTTCTGACCTAAAAATGTTCAAGGAACGAATGACCCACGACCAAGTTTAAAACAGTAATAAAAAACACAACAAAAACAACCGTTTAACGCATTTTACTTTTTGATGTTAATACTCGAAAGGGGCCATTCCAGAAGAACGTACGTCCCCGAAATTCCTCCAACAATCGACTCCCCCTCCTTACTCCCTTTCCACGTGGTGTCCATTTTAACCCCCCTCCCCCACTTCATGGACGTTCTTAATTTTTTTTTAAGTAGGGTATCCAGAAAATTTGTTGCAACATACAAAGACCCATCCTATAAATTTCCAAGCACCCTCCTCGCTACCAATTTCACGACCTTTTTCCAGATTTTCCAGTATATCTGCAATTATCCGGTCTGTGCAATTAAGCGGGTTCGTGTGTGTAACTTTTTCCACCCTGGTAATCTTATCCAACGCTTTCCATATCCGTCGGGATAATAAAAACTTGAAATTCTACATTGCCTCCTCCAGGTTTGCATATGTAATCTCGTTTCAAGTGTTTAAAAGTTTTTTTGGAAATGCTCAAATCTATTGTTCTTGAATTCTCGTACAATGTCATATGTTTTCTGAAGGCGAGCAAAAAACATTTTTCTTGTAGTGTTGATGAATTATTCCACTCGAAAACGATGCAAATCCTGATCTCGATTCGCCCACAAACGTGCTCGCATTTTCGAAAAAACATGGTTTTGAGGGACTTTTGATGACAAGAAACTGGTTTCAAACTGCACGTGAAGGGCGTGGTCCAGACATCAGCGTCCACTAACCAACGAAAGCTGGCGTTAATTTCGTGCCAAAAACATCATTAAGGGAATTTAATGTGGGCTTAATGAATTTTCAACACCGAAATCATTCGTTTATAATGCGACCTTAGAGCGAAAACTAGCAATTGACAAGTTGGTGTTGTACGACTTGGGTGTAAACCATCTAACACAAATATTCTACTTGAGTTTATTTATTTATTATTTTATTTTTGGCAAACAATTGTGTGCTAAGGATCTTTCAATGTTGTTTACAAAAACTGCAACAAAGGCGCTATAAAATACTTTTTTTGGCATCCATTGGCGATGAGGTCAAGTCAAGTTTGCTTTTCGGTTAGTAAATTTGTTTGCTCCTTAGTTGTTACTCCTTCTGTTCGTCCGTGTCCTCAAACGGGTCATGGTTTAGGGTCAAGCCACACCTTCTGGCCCTTCTTATCCTCACTTTTATCAACAAAATGTTTTTGTTTGGCCGCTTTTTAAACCGGTATTTAATACAGGGGTCTGAATCAACCCGTTCAGGGTGGGCCATCACACGAGGCAAGAACACGTACCCTGCAATAAGGAACAGTTTTTCATTTGAGTGGTGTGTTACCTCCTGACATGTGTACGGCTATGGGGTATTTAGATAACGCCTTGATTATTTCAGGTAGTTTAATAGGTAAACTTCAAGCGAGAGGCTGATTTCTCTAGCCGGAAACGATGAGGTGCGCACACTCACGCTTGCCATAGGTATAGTGGCTTCTCGTGTGAAATGAAGTTACTTAATTTATAGATTAGAATACTTCCCTGAGAGGCTGAGATAAGATGTTTAATTTCAGTTAAGATGATCATAAAATAAATAACCGCAATTGTAAAATGCTGTTTTTTTTTAGAAAACCAGTTCTAATATGCGTCTTAAAATGAAAGTTATAATGATCAAAATATGCTTAAATTGCTTCTTGGCAAGACATACTAAAAATTATCATTTATAAGCTTAGTTTCTCTAACATTCTCAAACATTTAAAAAAAAATTAAACTATAAACATTCATAATTACTTCCGATGTCTAATTTTTCTCATGAAGGAGCCATCCAAAAGGTTATTATTTCAGTCTGGATTTTCCAAAAATAATTGCCCAACTTCGTAATATGGTTTTTAGCAAAAGTATGCCTAAAATGCTAAAAAGTCAATGATTTTATAATGCCCCAATTGTATTATAAATTCCTCTTATCGATTTTTTTTCGATTTTATATTATTTAGATATTTTACACATGTACGAGTACATGTATAGGCTACAGTAAAGAGTGCACTATTTGTGAGTTAAGACTACTTTTGGAAAACTTGGCAATCACGAGAATAGTTTATTGCACTTTCCCCTGCTATTTAAATAAAGACAATAGGATTTTGATTTTCTGAATTAGTGTTCATTTGCCTATATACGAGCCCATTCTCTGTAGAACACAAAAACATAACACGTTGACCCATTGCTATATTACGTTGAACCCTAGATTGCTAGACTTGTCACGGAACAAATTGCATGCTTGATGAACAATCGATAATCTGTTAAAACTGCTCGTCTGCCTAAACAAAATGATGATCCACTTTTCCAATTGCTTAAATGTATTCTTGTGAACATTTTTTATTTTACATCTCAAACAATATAAAAAGTGGCTTTGTTTTCATCTCATGTGAAGTGGATTTCTGAGTGACCTTTTTATCATTTCGCAGTTTTTACACATGCATGAGAATGCCAATGAACTTTGCATTTATTTCGTCTAGCTAATTCAAAACTTATTAACATAATATCACGCCGGAGTCCTTCCTAAAGCTCATCTACACGATAATTAATAAGAGCTACTATTATGTTTCCAAAAAGATCATGGGAACAGGTTTGTTCACTGACACATTGTTGTGTGAATTTCTGATTTGACCTACATACATAACTTTCTATCAGGTTTGTGGTTTGATTCTGTATACATGTACATTGGCGTTTTCCCTACTTTCAAACGGTGGGCCTCAGATTTGGTCAATGAGCATTAATGTGCCACTCTGGCATTAGCGTTCATGCGATCAATCACCTTAAATTCCATGGAATTGCAGTATAATTTCCTGTTATCATAAATGTTGCTTATCTTTTTCTGTTGAAAACAACAAAACAAAAACGTTTTATGTACTTGTAATTGCACAGTAAATACGTTTGTGAAGAATAAATGTTTTTAGATTAGATGATTATGGTATTTTTTGACCTAAACTAGCAAGTATTCACACACGCGGGCATTCAATTTTAGACTTTTACTTTAAAACTTCAAACTAATTGCGAAACTTGTTATATAATGATCTGTGAATATATACACTATGTACAGTGGCGCAACAAAAGTATGCATGACAGTACATGTTTTTTTTAAATATTTTTTTTATAAAAATTATTTTTTCTAAAAATCGAAATACGCAATTTGTAAAAAGTTCTTTATTAAAGTATCCCTAAAAATTTGAATCAGTTTTAATAATTCGCACCTAAAAAAAATAGAATTACAAACCAGAATATTGCCAAAATTATAATGCATCCTATAGTATATACATTACATCGCAAATTATACATTTAATACTTTGTTTAAAATCAATGTTTTTAAATCACAACCTGTTTACGTCTGAAAATGGACACTAGGTTTATTTGTGGTTTCTTTTGAAATTTCCTGCCATTCATCGAACAAAAATGCATTCAGCTCTCTTGAGTTTTTTTTTTTTTTTTTTTTTTTTTTTTTTTTGTCAAATAAGTCCAAAATTATCTACATAATTTCGTAAAACCAATGGTTTTTTTTAGAGTTATTTTTAAAAAAAACCAGGTATTGTCAATACTTTTTTGAGCCTCTAAACTTATTCGATTTGCAATTTTTTGTAAAGTTTTAAAGTATAAATTTAAAGATAAATGCATTGTAATTTGTAACAATTAAAATCGCTTTTGTCATTATATATGTACATCTTTAATACAATCCAGCTTGAGATTGACATGAAATATCCAGGAAACTCAAGTTGGTATCAATATACATATTGTAATATAGTAATTCAATGTTGGCAAAATTACGCACAATGTAGTAATGCGATTTCTGGTTGAGTTTTAAATTACTGTTTTGTATTAATTTGCGTTTCATTTCTTTGACCTTATAATGTCTAATGTCCGCAATTTGAAGCACGTCAGGAATAAAACAATGCCTTAATCCTGTGATCATATATAATTAACGCATTGTATAGTCCAATCGTATTTATTGGATAATATGCAGCGTTTAAACATCTAGATTTTGATGAACTATGTTGTTCATTAATGAACTATCTTGTTTGACATTAATATCGCAGTTTTGCAACTCATTATAATTGACTTAATTATATGGGTTTAATTGTAATTAAAAAGGCGTTCTTTAATAGCCTTATTGTTAGAAATTTCGGGCGTAGTTTTAAAGTTATCTATAATGATAATGGCAATTAGGATGGAATGTACAAATTGTCTAGAATTCTTATAAAAAAGTTCTAGACAGTTTCGGTAATATGCAAACAAAAATCCAGTAGTGATAATTATTCCAGCCACAGCTAAATGGAACACAACGAAATTATTTGAAACTAATGTCGGATACCTCTTAAACAAATAATAATAATTATCAGCATATTTTTGTTTCAGGTTTTTTCACAAGTCAGTGCACGGTCAAAATCTGTTTGAAATGACCTTCCATCGCCTTTTCTCGTTATAATTAATTCCCTTTTCTTGGTCAATGTGCGATTAAATTTAATATGAGAAAAATCAACTTTTTCTGTTAAGTGATATATATCAAGCGAAGACATTCACAGGGCCATTAGGCAGATGGGATTATCGACATGAATTTGATTACTACTGTATAGTTGGTTATCCTCAATGTCCAAATTAGGATCAGCACCATTAATTTCATTCCAATGCAATAAAGATCGAGGTTAGCTGCATTTGGCATAAAACTGGTTGAAAATCCATAAACGGAAAAGCAATTTGTAATACAAAACATGTTACTTTTTTTGCTTTTGGTTACCTTTTTAAGCTCTTCAAGGAAGCCATTGTTCGATATAAAGAAACGAGGTAAAACTGTTGTTATGCCAATTAGTGTTTGTCATGCAAATTTTCTACTGGTCTGGAAGGTTGACATTTCTCACGGAAAATTTCCATAACAAGATAATGATTGCCATGGTGTATAGACCATTTTTAAATTAAGCTGATCGAATGACCTTATATGCTATATACCATGGACACCTCAATCCGTCATATGAAAGTAATTTTTATAATATTATTATTATTATTATTATGCTTTTGAAATTAGTTAAATCTTCCAATTTGTGACTATTATGTGATGCTGGATACTCACAATGAAAGATACTCTACATACATTGTATTGATATGTAGTTCTCCATTATGTTTGATAATTTAGCTTAAATACTTCTCTATAATCTTTGCATTTTGTAAATGTTTTGCATATCTTGATTTTACTAACTAAAATACTGGTTGGACTCTTTAGACCAGTCGCCTTTGGGCCCTTATACCTATAAACCAACAACAGCTAACTAAAATCTAGTATTTGTTTTACCATATTATTGAAAGTTTTTTTTTATACTAACCCTATTATGGAAAATGTTGGTGTTAACTGATGCAAAGTGAAAAACTGATAGTAAACTGGTAATAAACTAATGATCTGAGATTACCGCTAATGGTAAATAACACATGCAACCACGTTGAAACTAAAAATGGTTACAAATTGATTATACTTGTTCCAAATACAATTAATTTGCACTCAGTCTTGTAACTGTTCGACAATTAGTTTTGTTTTTTTCCATAAGGTAAATTCCTATCTTTTTTTCCTGAATTTATAATTTTGTTCCCTTTGAAGTTTAAACCAATATACGTATGATTATACAGGGTAGACCAGAATTCCTCGCCACCCCACTTTTGTTTCTCTTAAATATTATAGTTATTAAAATCATATTGCACAAAGTTTAAATAATTGCCAATGATAGTTGATTTCATATAAACTGCCCCTTAGCTTCCTTTTCCTATAAGAAGATATAAAAAAGGGGGGGGGGGGTGAGGAATTCTGGTCATTCTGGTCCACCCTACCAGATATATACTCATATAAAAACGAGATGGAATCAAATATCTATAGAATCGCGTAGTAACAGAGAATGCTTACTAAACTTTGTTTGTTTAATAATGGATTTATGGTATTATTAACCTTGCCTAAATTGTTCACCTGTTTCGTTTCGATTATTTTCTTAGATGGTTTCGCTGAAATGCGTGTGGTAGGCTATAAATTGCGGTCCTGTGCTCGTGCCAGCCTCCAAAATGAAATGTTTACCCTGTTTTGTTTTCTGGACGCGTTCTACCCCCCACCAAGTTAGGATGTCTGGTGAATCGAAACATATACCATCGATGTTTGTGATTGTTGAACCTATGAGGGAGGTGATCTGGACAAATTCTAAGTTCTAATTGAAAGGTATTTTCTCGATAAATGATATGCATTTAGATCACATATGTAACGCTTAAATAAATGTATCGTGTCAACGGCCATCTTTGTAGCCAAATATCAAAGATCCCCTGAGGTGGTTTGCAACATTTTTTTTTACCCCTCAGCGTATATATAACAATTTGTAGGCTAACTTCTTTTTATAGTTCTTCTATATTTGTCGTGGTTACCGGTAATTTCGCGAGTTCTACTAGTGAGGAGATGCTAAAAATGGCTGACGGCTCCAACGGCGTTTTGCCAGACCCATATTTTGGGCCAAATTGGGCAACGGTTTTTTGACAAACATTCGTCAAGGTTTTTCTCAAGTTACCTAGAAACGGTTCTTCCTGGTAATACATCGAAAAAAAATCTTCCAAAAATCCGAGTTTTGAAGTCCAATGTAAAGGCTTTATCGGACTTTTTTATTGGAATTTGGATAAAAACTGACTGAAGTGGATTTTTTTTTGTCTTCTGTGCTACTTTATTCGGCATGTAAATCAACCAAAACACAAATTTATTGCTTTTCCATTTATGGAAAGTGGTGTAAGCCGATTCGCAGCCGTTAGCCGTTTCACTTCCGTTTCACTGCCTCTGCTGAGTTTACACTCTGATGTCGAAAAAAAAGACGTTAAAACGTAATTATCAGGTTGGATATGACCGGAAAAAAGCAGTTTTCTTGAGATTTACAGTACATGGTTAGTTGTAATGGCGGACAGACCAGTCTTTCACTTCCAGGTAACATCACCTTGCTTTTCTACAGTCAAGGCAGTTTCACGGGCGTAATTGGAAGTGTGACGCAGGTAGGGACAAAACGTCCAATTTCCTTCCTTATAATACACATAAAAACACGTATATTTATCGCTATTCACAAAGCGTTGGAAAAATTGGAGGGAAAAAAAAAATCTTGATTTGGTCATGCGATTCGGGAGTGGATTTTGGCCTCCTGCCAAGCCAGCAAATTGATATACAATTTTACCCACCCACTTTCGAAACTTAAACTGATGTGTGTGCATCCTGTGAATCCTTGTCGGGGCGCGTGGATGCAAATTCAAATTAACTTTCAGATCTGATCAGATGGTTGTCTTCTCTTCAGGCCGGTCCACATTGTGTGGACAGATATGAACCATCCAGATAAAGATCCTAAACGGAAATCTCGGACGGTGTGTATAACTTTCTAAATCGGGTTAAAGTGGATGTGTTGAATTTCGCGTATACAACTCGATCCATCCTTTTCCTGTATGTTGACACCATAACGTCACAAGCCATATATGAGGATTGACTTCGAAAGCAGCACGGTCGGTGCCAACGAACGTACAACACACAAATTGTCTCGAGATATGTTCGACAACTACCTTCTTTTGAAGTTTACAAACTACTGATTTGCAAGTCTGGAGAACAAGATGGCACCTGTTGCTCTGCCTGTACAGTGCGAAAACTTGTGAGCTTTCTTATAGGAAGGACGCTTAATTTATTGGAATATAACAACAATACCGATAATGGGAGAAGTTATTAATGAAGAATATCCATCCTTGGCTAATTCTGCAAATGCGGAGTATAAAGAAAGTAAAATAACTTCTTGTGGATTTCGTGAAATCGTGAGACCCAATGTAGCGGCCTTTACTAAGTCGGTTCGAAGTGCCTTTGAGTCTTTGGACTGGTTGGATGTGGATCCTAGGATTATTGAGGTAGGTCTCACTAAGTGAATGCCACAGTGTGGGCATCATCGAACTTGAATATTTTTGGGAGTGACCATGACATAAAATGAATCATATAACCTGATGTTAGTCACGCTAATAACGAAATGTACAAGGTGTAGTTTCTTCAAGGATGGTGATGATGACAGGCTTGTTTCAGGACATTGTTTTGCGAAAAAGTATCAAGCCAGAATATTTCAGAGATTGAACTTTGGTGGACACGTAGGGTGTTTTTTTTTCAGGGTCACTTTGCCCGATGGCAAGTTGACCCCGGATGAAGTGGGCCTCCTAAAACATTAAACAATATTATGCCCAAAAAAAATAGTTTTACAATTTTAACATTTATGTATTTTTTGAAAATTGCATTTATTTCTTATAAAATGAAAATGATGGCTTTATACTGTAGGTTCCGTTCCTGGAAACCAATGTTTTTAGACCCAATCCACCACTGCTGTATGTGGCCTTGGGGTGTACACAATAATGTAAACTCTATACAAAATGCTGGGATTTATGTTTTTCCTCCATGATTTCGTTGGCAACACTGGATTTTCTTCTTGGTTTTGTTTACAAACTGTAAATCTTGTGTCCATATATTAAATTTGCTCGAGTGACAGGTTGGACATTTTTAGACTGGAGAAAATTGGAGAATGGTAGAAAATTTGGCTATAGAGCCTGCTTAAAAATTGTGACTTCAGATAACCTGATTGCTTTGAGTAAACGTCCACAGTGTAAATTACCTGAGTAATCAACCAGCAACACTAATGCCATGGAGTAGGTCAAATCCAACGTATAACTATTTTGAGAATTCAGGTTGCAGACCATTATCATTTTTCGCAAAATTTACAAACCAGTGTTATCTTACAGTGCACTGTGTCCCATATACCACTGTTTTATGTCGTACATTGAACTTTGTTGGAATAAAAGACGGCAAGATGGATCCACTATTTTCAGCTATACTGTCTGCTGGCCAGCTTAGTATTTGACCTGTCGGCAAGGCATGTGAATTTTACTGTATAGCCTCCACAAAATCAGCCGTGACATATGTTCGATATCTAAGTTTGGTTAAGTTTTCAAACAACATTGTTACCAAGTTGGTCAATGCACTTTGCTGTCAACTTTTGTTTGTCGATCCCCAGCCTTGTTATTAAAAAACAAACGCCATGTTTTTATCGAAATATACAATCTTTAACTTCTGTTTAGAATCAAAGGCTTTTATTCCAATTAAATTCAAAATTTTCAGTTATTTACTCGGTTAAGTGTATATGAGTGATTAACGTCAGTCAACACTGGATGATAAACTATATACATCGACAAAGTATAATGTAATAACACTGTAGAAAATTCCAAAACTTAGAAACTATGCACCATTGCTTTAAAACATTTTGAGATCTTGACTTCCATTCGTATGGAAATATCCAAAAGGGATGGGTAGAGTTATTTTCAGAACTCATAAATGTGTTTCGGTACATTTTTTTTTACTTCTTGGATTTCCTTCTTATTAGGTTTGGTCTGTTGCTTGTCATGCACTGTAAACGTTGTTTAACGTTTGAAAGATGTTTTTGGTAATATATATCCCTAATATGTTCATTTGATGCATCATTTCAAGTCAATTAGGACAAAGTTTAGATTGCTTCTTTCATTCAGATACAATATTTACTAAATTTGACTATATATAGCTCTGTACTGTGTCTATCAATATATTTTGAAAATAACATTGGTTAATACTGTATTTTTGGGAAAATATATGTAATACTAACAACACTTTATATTAGCAACATACGTGTCCATTTGTGTTCATTTTATGCATCATTTCAAGACAATTTGGATAAAGTTTAGATTATATTTAATCCAGATACAATAGTTACTAAATTTGACTATATACAGCTTTGTACTGTGTCTCAATATGTTTTGAAAATAACATTGTTTAATAAAGTATTCTTTGAAAATATATGTAATACCCAATATTTTCAGTAATATATATCCCTCATGTGTCCATTTTATGCATCTTTGCAAGACAATTTGGACTAAGTTTAGATTATATTTGGTTATTCTAATTCACCCAGATACAATATTTACTAAATTTGACTATATGCAGTTCTGTCTCTCAATATAATGTATTTTAGAAATAACAATATATTCTGGGCAAATAGATGTAATACTAAAAATACTTTATATTAGCAATATACACAGCATATATTGAGAATTATTGAAACTATAGCAGGCTAGAAGCTAATTAATGCTGTAACATGTGCAACTATAAATTAGTGTTGGTGAATATAATACACCAAATTTTGGATGATTGTGCAGAAATCCGAATATCGTATTGGAGGAAGTAATACAAGAACGTCAGGATTGGCTGGGCAACCGAAACTAATAAACCTCCTACATTGCTTTCGGTTGTGCCATTATATTGCGTTCCTATTTAATGATGGTTTGAGCTCACTATATATCCATGCATTAGTGCGTGTTAAATAAGGCTACCCTTGAAAATTCATTGATATAGAGTTTAGGGTTGATGACCGTTTGTGAAGACTTGGACGCACACTTCAGATTGGGCAACCATGGGTGCATTTATATTAATGTTTTGAATGGTTTGAAATCAAACCATATCATTAGTTGGAGAAATTGGCTGTGGCATACACTAATACACTGCACGACTTGGTATAGGCTACTTTATAATACAAAATATTTTTATTAGAGTTATTTGCATTGTTGAGGTCTGGCAATTTGCAAAAATCTTGAAATGAAAATTACTTGTTGGGAAATACGAAATTACTTGTTGGGAAATGCGAATTTCTAACACGATATCTTATTAATGGAGGGAAATGTTCATTTCACTCTTTAACAGAAATGACTTGCCTACCTGTTGGGCAATGACTCCAAATATTAAACAAGGAAATCCGTCTACGCTTTTTTGTTTAGTTTCATGGAAATTTTGAAATGACAGTGAAGTGGAAACCACAAAATACCCTGTATCAAAGAAAACACTTTTGATGCAAATATTTAGCAAAATTCATTTCGTTGCAATGTGTCAGTTATTGGCCATTATTTGTAACTTTTTTTAGTAATAAATGTCAAAGTATTTAAGGAGTAATGTGTAGTCTATGGAGTGGTATAAGTCGCATGAATGAGCAAAATTTGCAAAATTGACAGATTCTATCTTTACAAATTCATTACAAGGACGTAATTTCCTATTTCCTATTGTGTAGACATTTGATTCCGGTAATAGATGACGGAAATAAAGTATGGTGGAACACATTTTATACAATTTTAAATTTGCAACGTCGAATTATGATAATTTATGGGGAGTTTGACCGTTCTGAATGACTCGTTTTGTTCAATTATGTACTGTATATGTTGCATAAAATAAATCAGCTATTGAAGTGTGGTAGCTAGACTCGGAGTGATTACATCAGCCTTAAAAATGGTAAATTCGAGATGTACATTCATATACCGACGTAATTTACGTTATCATGTTATTCTCAAAGTCTTTGGAATAGGGTGGCAACGTCCTTGTGACGTCGGCAGTGCGCATTTTGAAAACAACATCGTTTATATGGCTCCATGAACGAGTGGCATATTTTGGCTTGCCAACAAACTCGGCGAGGGTCACTGGATAAGTACAAATAAATACACAATTAATTGTTTGGCTTATCAGTAAACATCAGCGTGCCAAATTGGAAAATAATTAGTATTCGATTTACAAATATTTCAAAAATCGTTAAGTAAATGGGGTATTTTCAATTTCGAATATAGTCGCCATGCATGCTATGCCATTTGATATTATTTGGAATTTAAAACTGTGATAGCAATTTTATTAGGTTTACTATGGACTGGTATTTTTTATTACTTATAGGAGATACTAATTAAACGTTTTCCATTCTCCCTCAAACCGTATAGCCCTACATATTTTGGATCTTTTCTAAAATTTTACCACCACGACATTTTATTGATTTTTTAACCTATAACCTAACCTAACCTAACCTGTTGTTAAATGATTTTCCATCATAAACACTGCGCTAAAAGTGACATTTAACAGCAGGTTAAATTAACAACAGGTTAGGCTAGGTTAGAAAATCAATAAAATGTCGTGGTGGTAAAATTGTAGAAAAGATCCCATATTTTTTCTCGTATGTTTTTCTGCATTTTTTATTTCGCGAATTTCTAACGTCTGGTTTTCCATCTATCATTAACTAACTTTCCACTTTAGGACCTAGTGTAGGATGGGGCACAACGGGAACGATGTTAATTAACAGAATTTTACCTAACTTAATTTTGAAACCACTCATGCATGACTTATTTCATATACAGGGTGGCCTCAAAAAAAGGGAATTTTGTTTCATAAATTCGTAACTTTAATATAGGCAACTAACCTACGAACAAAACAGCTATTTCAATTTGTACCCAAAGTGTCCTCCATCTGCTACAACACTTGCCCGGAGGCGCTTGCACCATTGGGCAATTGACAAGTTGATTGAAGACTATTTGATCATCAACTCCATCAGAAAGAATTCGGCGTCTTAACTCTTTGACATCACGAATCTTTGTTCGGTGCACTTTTTGCACCAAATTCCCCCAGATATGCAGTATTTTCTGACTTAATGTCTGTGTTCCAGCAAGATTGTGCACCAGCACACAACGCTCGAGAAACTGTTCAACAGTTCAAGAAGTTTTATATGCCACCTACTCTTTGGCCACCTAATAGCACTGGTTTGAACCCCGTTGATTATTCCTTCTGGGGCAATTTGGTGCAAAAAGTGTACCGAACAAAGATTCATAATGTCAAAGAGTTAAGATGTCGAATTCTGGTCGCTTGGGTTGAACTTGATCAAACAGTAATCGACTTGTCAATTGCTGAATGGCGCAAACGCCTTTTTGAAGCCCTCGTATAGCTTTTACACCGTGGAAACAATTATTTAACATTTAAAATGAAACCAAACTAATTAAAAGAAAACAACTGTTGCGAATCACAGAGTTGAATAAGAAAACTACAAAAAAATCCATTTTGCTTGTTTTTTCTGAAATAATCATGCAATGTTTAACTGTAACCTGTAGTCGTGCACCAAGGCTTTTCTATCCAACTTTTAAATTAGACCTACTTTTATTGATTCGAGGTTTGTTTGCGTTTCAATATGCCGCGATTTTTGCCATTCATATGCGATGTCAGTCATAAGTTATAATGAAAATGCGAGTTCGGATAATCCCAGATTTCATCTCGGGTCAGAGCAATTTATTTGGTTTTTTTTATTGTAATTTCGTCGTTCGTTCCCATTGTGCACTGACCTAACTAATACATCACACGGAACCGACCGGTTAAATGGTGAGTCTGCCAATTGAATTAGAAATTAAATTAATAGAGCATTGCAATTGACTATAGGCCGTGGTTCGAGAGTACGGACAGGCTTGGTACTGTTTTAGGCTATTCCAACGATGAAAAAGTAAGAGTTTATCCACTATGTTTATCCGTTTTTTAATGAATGCACACTTTGTAATGAAACACGCGTTTGACATCAGCCGGAACATGCGGCACTATATGCATCACAATGATGCCTTTGTTTCATTTTTTGATAAGTCAATCTGGCTTTTGCGGCCTCACTTTCTCATCCTGTGGAGAATTTCGTACAGATTTGGTTTTAATGCACTGTCTATGTGCGATACGACAAATTTATGAAAAAAACGTGTCTAGAGTTTATACTGCAGAAACATGCAGGCAGGCAATTAAAACGTGTTATACTGCGTTTACATGAGCACTTAAAAGTACTTTGCTTCAATTGAGTCAGCCATGTAAACGCGTTAAAAGTACTT
>JAQGBW010002994.1:0-17689 GCA_034698625.1 Julus scanicus
CCTCGACCCGGGAGCGAACCCAGCATTTAGGATCGAGAGGCAAGCACGTAACCCACTCGACCATCGGCGTCGGCGCTTGGCATAAAGTACCACAAAACCTCCCTACGCGTTTTGACTATGAAACACGACAACTATTTCCCTAAGGACATTGGTTTGTTATTTTGGATACAAACTCGGTAAAACGTAAAGGTAGATTGGCTACAAGGTAATCCACCTGTGGTTTTAAGGACGGTTCGAAAAGCATCGTGACAAACACTTGATTACAATTTTTACATAATCAATCACTGAAAACTTATCATTCGCTTTCATTAAGTAATTACTGTATTTAAAGATTAATTTTATGGAAAAATGGTATCCTATTTCATGCAATCTATTACAAATCCTTAATACCATGTTTACGGATTTTAGTGAACCTTCCTTAGAAACGTTGACAAGTTGTTTTTTTAAAAATCTGTTAAAATAATAACCCTTCTCACTTTCTATGCTAGTGTAAGTTACACCTGTAACGTGCCAATCATATCAACAAAGAAAACATACTGTAGGTTTAATTACCCCTGACATTCCCGAAATCTTACATTAAACTTTACAAAGCACGCCAAGCGGCTGAAATGTAGGCCACCTAAACCGACTTTATAAAAGAGGTGGACGCACGTAGACCTTGTCTTTTTGCAAAAGTGAGTCTAGTTCAGTGGTTGATAGCAATCAACAAGTTGCAGGTAGAAGAAAGTTGAACTGTGCCGTTTAAAGGAGAAAACATCTACCTAGAAAAAGTGAAATCGAATGTAGGGCAAAGTTTGGAGGTGGTCAAAACAGTTGAGAAATGCTTGTATGCAAGATTTGGGCATGGCCTCAATTACACTTCTATTAGTCAGCCGTACTAAATAATGTTTACATAAAGTTGGAAACTGACCGTAAGCTTAACAAGGATTACCGGTCTGAGGAACATTGCTAAATATCTGGTCACATCAAAATTTTGAAGAGTCAACTTTGCTGGGAACATTGAACATCGGAGCAAGCAATACGCTGCTGTTCCAAAATGGATTTTCCAAATGACCAACGAGTTATCATCTATATTCCAGATATACAAAGGCAACAACCGAAACCAACTAACGAAGATGTGCGTTTTGCTGGAGTTCGTAAGCAGGCACCCATACCATCGAGAGCATTTCAAACTTTGCAAAAGATGACAGGTGAGCAAGATGGAGGCGGTCAGCCATATGAACAACATCATCCTCAAGGTAAGCCATCTTAAATTTTAGTATTTCTCATTTTTCATTATTTAATGAAAATTATATTTACCATTGAAAATGTAAGTAATACTGAGCCAGGGATACCTAACTTTCATTTATTAAACATTTATTATATAGTACTTTAGAATTCCATGTACATGTAATTCGTTGTGCAATCTAATCTATCGTAACTTTAATACTGCGTTTTACTTCAAAAGGATGATAAAGTGAAATTTTTTAAATTTGTTAATAATCTTGCATAGTATGATCAAAATTATTTTTAATGTTAAAATATATGATAGAAAAAAATAACAATGTCTGTTAAAGTTTGATTAAAGTTTTCTTGTACATTCAAATTTTAATCTTGTTTAATTTTCTTCTAAAAAAACTTAAATTTCTGAGATTTGCTTAAACATCTCCTTCAATTTCACGAATTCTTGCAAAACAATTCTGAGCGCATGCATTAAAAGCCTAAAGTAGTGAATAATTCTGTGCTTCTGGGAAACTAACAACACAACTGGGGATATCCTTTTGTATCAGATGGTGAAGAAAATGTTGTTCAAGGCCCAGGGGAAGTTGATCCAAGGTATCGGGGCCCAAAAATACCTTCGAGATCATTCAAGATGCTCCAGAAAATGACTGGTAGCAATAATGAAGGCGGTAAGCCGCAAAATGTGTGACCTTCCCAATCCTCTTCTTGCATATTTGATGTTGCGTTTGTAACTAACAAATTCCCACTAGCACAATAGGTTCAACCATTTTATAGGACTAACATATTTTAAACATAAAAATCCAATTAACCCGGTATGTTGTTTTTCTTTACACTCTGAGAGTGATTTTCCAAAATAGCAAACTCTCAAAATTTATAAAAAAAATCCCCAATGATGAATTTTACGTAATATATTACTGAAATAGATCCTTGATATTAATATCAATTATCGAATCTATGTGAGATAACCTTCGACGTTATCAGTTATCCTATGTGCATGCAAAGTAATGCAATTATCATATCCAGTAATTAGGCTTAACATTGCATACATACAGACATTCCAGATAGTATATATTAATTTTTGCCTACCAGTCAAACCTGATTTGTTTTGCATGTACAGTATACTGACCAGCATTAGTCAAACTTTACTTTGTAAAGGTGTTTTACATGTCGATACAAACATTCACTACAACAGGTAACATGAATTCCGAGTATTTCAAAAAGCTTTAAAATGTTTAAAAATAACTGCTTTTAACAATTACTAGAGTAAAATTGTATATCTTTTACAGTTTTAAGACAAATTTTAGACTGCTATAATTTGCAAATTCGCGTTATTCAGGTGTTTTTCCAAGAATGGACCATATTGTAACAATTCCAGTTTGCGCATGCCCACCTATATATTCTGCAAAGTTGGAGATTGACAAATGTTGGCAAAAGTTCATACTACCAAAAGCATTCTAGTTTCACAGCATAAACAAAAATAAATATACTAATTGCAGTGTCTCTGGTTTATTTAAATCTAGTTTCACAAGTAGTGCCACCAATGAACCGTCCTCAAAGACATCAAGCTACTCGTGTGTCCATCCCGGTGCAAGACAAGCAATATCCTGATGATCAGGAACATTATTATCAAAATCCTTCAATTCCCGCTTCACAACAGCCCATGGAGGCTGAACCAAAAAAATATATGGGAGGACATATCCCGTCACGTTCGTTCCGAATGCTTCAAGCAATGACTGGTGGTGAAGACGAGCCATATGAACCAGGTAAGCCTCATCTCGTACATCAGTATGACTCAGAACCTCAATATCAAAGACTTACTGAAATTGTCATCCCATCAATTTTGACTTGTACATGTACATGTATTGTGGAGACAGGGGAGCATTGAAACACTTTTTACGAAAACATTTTTTGCGTATTCAATAATTATCCTATTGGTTTAAAATTGTAAGGATAAGTGGTTTAGCTAGTATGTGACTGTATATGAAAATTTCTATCAAATCTACCGAAAAAATTTTATGTTTGAATTTGTTTTGCGGGATGTCTCATATTTTATCCCACTTCTGAGGTAAAGTGAGACACTTCATAAATTAGACAAAATTATGCAAAAAGAATATCATAACTTGTGTTTATCATTGTTTGACTGAAAAACCTAATGAGTTGCAACTAAAATATGATGAAATTAAATAATTATACTTTAAAAAGGTGTAACTTCTTTGCGATTTCCATCTTCTTTGCTAAAATTGTTCAATTTAAATATTTTCTACTCGTTTTCATTTATTTAGCTATGTTCGAAAAATACAAATTACTAAGTATCAAAATTGACAACAATTGCAAAAATGAAAATTTAAAGTTTGTGCCTCATCTTGCCCCAAATCAATTGTCTCAGCTGACCCCACGTGGAGTTTGCCCTTATAGACAAATTAAATGGCATCAAATGAAATTACATTCAACTATAAACTATACGTTTTTACTTATTTAGAAATATATGTAAATTAGCAACTGATACTGCTACAATGTTTTCTGCTACAATGTGACAATGTGTTACAATGTGATCTGCTACAATATTTTTCTTTAAAAAAATTTATACCTTATTCTTTAAAAAAAAATTTACGACACGAATAGCAATTCTAAATAGATTGTTATATAGTAGTAAGCAAATGCATTTTAGATTATTTCCAGCCGATATCCATAATAGGACAATTTAATAATGACATTGTTGTACCTTAAATCATGTCTCATTGCTCCCCAGTCTCCCGTACTTGTAGAAAGTGTTATTGGGAATCAGTGTTAGGACATTGTCGTCCATGCAGTGTTGTGCAAATAACTAAGTTACAGTTTAAAAATAAAGTAAACACAATTTCTACATTTATTTTCCAGAACCATATGAAGCGCCTGTTGAACACAGCGCACCACAACAGGGTGAAGTGAAAATGTACACGGGTGGACATATTCCCTCTCGGTCTTTTAGATATTTGCAGCATATGACAGGAGAAGATGGAACAGCCAATGGAGGTTCGTCGTAAACCGCATCCTATGTTCCTTTCCTATCCCAACCTTGCCTTTCGTGCAATCCATGTGAAATGTGTGCATTTTCGGTGTGCGTGTTTGTGTGCTTGCATGGTAAATTTGTTGTCTTTGTGTTTTCATCGCAGAAAATGGAGTCACAGACTTCTAAAGGATTTCCACCCTCACCCAGGACATCAGGAATATAAGCCAGGACAATCTCGACAAGTAACTCAAATAGTTCTAGCTGACACTGTTGTGATAAAATATAGGAAAAAAAACCAGCTGAATTTTAAAGATTCGATGCTTCATTCGCAATCCAATAAACTGCTTTGTGCCTTCGGTATTGTGATTTTGATATAATAATGCAACGTCATCAAATCCCCTTAATCAAATGGTTGTTACAAAGGGATTTTCACATATTCCAATGATACTTACAGACAGTTTTTCATAAATTCAAACACAGTTTTTAATGGATTTTTTTAGAAATTGAGCGAGCAATTTTTGAACGATAACAGCTATAAAAAAATACAAAAGCAAAAAAATATGTATCAATTTTTGTAACTGCAACTGCATGTGCAGATTAATGCTCATTCAATCTTTTAGTTAACTTTATGACGCGTGTGTTATTGTTATTTTCTAACATTTATTTGATGATTTATAAGGATTGTTATAATTTACTATTTTTGTTATAAGCTTTGTATTTCTTATAAATCAACATAACAGAATTTGATATAATCTCTGGCTAGCATCACTTGTGTTTAAACGAGTCATGAATTCATGGCCAATGCACACGTGTAGAAATGAATGGTATTATTATCCGTGTACATGTCCAATCCCTGTCTGTCGTGGGTTCAACCCTGCAGATCTTTCTACTCGTATATTGTATTGCATGTGATATTTGTATGTAAAAAACATGTAGAGCATTCGTTAGATTGCATTGCTTATTGAGAAAATGATTTATTAAGAAATGTTGCTTTTATGCATAATATATTTGTAAAGTCTTTACTTTGCAATAAATATAAAAAATTTAGAATGGCTGAGTAGTCCAATGGTACCGATAGCGGTCACGAGGGAAATCTGTTGCAATTAGATCTTATAGGAAGCGCCACTCAAACTGTACATACTGGGTCAGTTCAATGCAGTAGAACCCCTCTTATCCGTCCAGGTCTGGCCTGCAAGTTGGTTGGTTAAGAGAGGGAGCCGGTTAATCCGGTGTTTATGTATTAAAAGTAATAAATAACATGTTTAATTTATTCTATTGATTAATAATCGGCATATTTACAAAATTGATCCTTGCTTTTTTTTTAATAATTTCTGAAAAATGTCTTTAAATTATACTTTTTTTCCTTATGCATTTTTTAAAGTTTTTATTTATATTTCTCACCAAATTTAAATGAAAGTTTTATTGTTGTGGCTGGGCACTCTTTATCTCCTAGCAACTAATATGTGTGTCCCAGTCCGCTACTGTGTACAGATGAAATTACATATAATAGCCTTCACAAAATGTTTAAGAGGCAATTTGATTTTTTTTAACCTCTATGAGAATGCCGGTTAAGCCGGAGAGCCGGATAGGATGGGTCAGTTATAAGTGTTTTTCCTGAAATTTGGAACAATTGGAATTCTTCAAAAGCTGGTTACCACACTCCTTTCTCATTAATACTATATATCATTTACCATGCAGGTAAATAAATCATAAGCAACCTTCTTACAGATTCTGGCAACTAAATAAATTGGAAAAAAAAAATGGATCGTTCCCATTTAAACTAATTTTAAAAAAGTTTAAAAGTGGGTCATTTTTTTAAATTAAAAACTTTTTAGAAGTTTCCAAGATAACAAAAATAGCCAAGATAACATCAATGTACGCGTAATCGGTTGGATATATATCTACAAGAGAACTCAAAAAACAAGATGACATAATGGAGCTAATTCAGACCTGTTATTTCAAGAATTATGACGTTATATTTTTTCCAAAATGACATCTTTCAAACTGGTTAGTCTGTCGAAAACGTTATAGTGACCTAAACATGGCGACATTATTTTGCCTAGAAAATAACGTCAATATTGACAATGTTGTTATGTCGGATTGCTCCTTGAATTTCAAATTATCGGTTGATAGATTTTAAACATAAAATGAGATTTATTTTAAAGCTATTATTTTATAGCAGATGTTCTCAAACTTTGTTTCAACAAAACCATACAAAATGCATATAAGAGCTTTTTTAACATATTAGAAAACATCAATAATAATTGTTTCCATCACTAAATAAAACATTTTTTATCCAACTAAATTTGTAAAAAAAAAAATACCGGACCTTGCGGAGTCTCTTTATGGCTCCAATGACCTATAAATTTAAAGATGGCATTTAAACCGAACCGTAGTATTCGGTCCACAGGTCATTGATAAGTGGTATGATTTCGTAATTGTACCTAACTATTTATTAGAAATATTTTTTTCCCAATGTGAAAGAAAATAAAATATACTACATAGTATTTATATGTTCCACATCCAGAAGGATGCCCGTGCACCATAAAGTATAGGTTTATTTTAAATTTTGTACCAAATTTTGTCTTATTAAAAACACTACAAATTGATTTGTTTGCCTGACTTCACGTATAACACCATAGTTAATTTGGATCAAACCTAGAAATATTCCAACTTCCCCCACACTTCGACGATTCTGGCCTTCAGAACGACAAAAGCTTGTATCTCAAATGAAATGTTATTTTCCCCCATAATCGAAACTAGGGATGCCACTTCCTGGAAACGAGGAACCGTTTGTCCTGTTTTCCACCGCAGATTTCTGTATAGGGCACATTATAGAAACATATCGATGGACTTGTACATTCCTGCACTGAACCGTTTAAAGAGCTGTTTTCTCTGTATTTAGTGGAATATAGAGGGTGTTGTTGAGTTTACGAAAAATAGCTCTTCGTTTCAATGTCCCAATTGCATAAAAGCAACCCTGATCAGAGACTATAAATTTCTGGGCTTCCTAGTTGTGACTATTGATCGCTCTTAGGGCGCATGCTCCGTTCGTGCATCATGACTGCTACATTTTTAGTTGCTGGGGCTGTGTGAGCAAGGGCGAGTGTGTGCAAGACGTTAAGGAACGAGTGGGGCAGAAAAATAAAACGACAGCGTCAGTGCATTTTAAGGGAAAAAAATTGCAAAAATCAAACATGCATTGGAAAACGACGCAGATATGCCTGGGATTAACTATATTTTTCACCATCGCCATTCAAACAGGTAAGTATGTGATGTGGATATGAAAATTTGTTGGCTGACTCGTGTGTATGCTCAATGCAGGGGTTGGGGCTTGGCATTATGGCATCCATGCTCAATGGGGCTAAACCATACACTACTGCAGCATTTAGAAATCCGATTTATTGAACTGTGAATGGTCATATATGTATATTATTTGTCACAACTTGCCAAAACTAGCAATGTAGTATCCTCATTTGGATATGGAAATAGTTGAATGAATGAATTTGTTATATTGGAAGCCACCTAGAGGATTATACACTGTTCAAGGATAAGCTGTTGGCAGGTACAACTGCCTTATGTGCACTGGGAATTCTCCTGTGCTTTCTATATGCATTCGATACAAGAATGGGGGTAATATTAAAAATCACATTTAATCAAATTGAAAAATTGCAAGTAGGGATTAATGGGAATTCATACCAGTCCTTAGCTATTAAAACGATAAATCTGTCTAATATATGTTACAATCATTGAATGCTGCCATATGCAGAAATCTTGAAACTATGTCAATTATCATCTATTACATGTGCATATATGAATGTAAGCTTATTTCAGTGTTAATGCAATTTTTTTGCGATTTCACCTTTATTGGATAAAATTGTCAGCTGATTTGGTCGCATACATTGCATGCGTCATTTCCTGTGAGATAAAAAAAGGAAATGTAGGTTAAGTAAAAGCGAGCAATAGAAAGAAAGGGCATTACAGATAGAATTTAAATATTCTGTGTATATTTAAAATTCCTATATTATGCATTGAGTAGTTAAGCATGAATTATTGAATTATCTAATATTGATGTATATTATTATGTTATACATTCCAAATTTCTAAAACGTTACAAATTGTTGAAACCTCAAAATGATCAACCAAAATTCAATATCTTGTTTTTTTTAAAAAAATTCATGGTAACTTAAATTTATCAACCAATTTTGATAACATCATATTGAATGTCGATAAAAAATTCCGGACTTCTTTTATAATATTGAACCGATTTGATCAGCATTAGATGTATCTACTATTTGATCAACCAAAATTCAGTATACGAAAACACGGTATTATTATTTGCTGTTTTTCTCTAAATGAGGTTCACACCATCTCCAACATTCCACTTTTAATATGTTTAATGCAGGTGTTTAATAAAACAACGAAAGCATTGAAAACGCGAACTCACAACACATATGTTAAATAATGAATGTCATGTAAATCAATTTTCTGGAGTAAAATGCATCCGTTATAGTAAGCGAGTCCCAGCGGGGTTTCTGATGAAATTTAAATGTTAAATTAATAAATTAGCTACCATCGCCCAAGTCTACGTATGGAAAACCACGAAGTGTCCATGAACTTGCCAATTATAGCTCTCTGTAATCAAATTAGCCCAGTAATTGGACGCTCTATGTAGTGATGAAATTTCATATTATTGTGGTCGAATGTACAGTGCGTGCAGTGATAAGTATTTTTTTCTAAAATAATTTTAAGATTAATTTAAATAAGATATTAATGATACAACATGGTGGCTGTAAGAAGCTTATCAAAAAATCTGAAAAATTATGCCTGCTTTACTTTACATGATCCAATTTTTAAAAGCACTTGCATGATTTCGTCAAAATTTCGCAGTCACAGTTTTAGTCTTATTTGGCAAATTTTGCTTGATAACGGTTCACAAGGATCACAGCAGGCTTAAGACCTTGTTCTAGCTTGATATTTTCTGGATTAATGATTCGAGTGGCTGATTCTTACATATAACAATTTCGGATCGATATAAAGCTCACCGAGTAGAACGTCATGTTGTACCCTCTGTAAGCATGATTTCTTCTCAGATCGAAGTCTGTTTGTGACCCACATAGGTGACGTCACACATGACGTCATTAAATATCAGATTAGGAAGGAATTTCAATTTATCTTATTGCTCTGAAATTTCACTGCCTACTAAATGTACACTATTTTAGAAGATCAGATGAGGAGTTTAATGAATACTAAATATTGATCACCTCAACCAATCTCATTGCATGTGTTCTCATATTGGTGGTGTATATACCAAGTCACGTGTACATAATTCGACGCTTCATGCAGTACTTCTATTTATAGCTTAAATATGGAAAATCGCACAAGGCACCACGCCTTTTGTTCTTTAATTTTAATGATAAGACAAGCGTATACAGATACCTAGCAACGCCTATACATGTCTGTTTCAACCTTGCCAAAATGAATAGACAACGTCTGACTTCTGACAACTCTCGAGTAAATATGATACATGTTGTATGATGCAGTTCACACCTGCCAAATATAATTTACTAGCAACTAATTATGTTTGATTAGTTAGATATTAGCATTTCCATAAGACTATAGCTGTTTGCCTTGTAGCAAAAATTATATTTAGCATCACATACTAACACACCAAAATAAGACGTAAAGACTAATGAAAATCCTTAACAACATCGCATTACCTGAGTTTATCACTCACTTTTAATAATTTTATTAGAATATTAAATTAATTTGCTGAAATGCACTACTGAATTGTTCTTTTTAGGAAATTATGAATTAAATGACAAAAAATATGACATCATAAAGTTTCATGTATACATTTTTATAAGCTATCTGCACAAATTTGCACAAGCTGATTATAACACTTCACATCTGCATACTAATTTTTTGGGAATATTAGATCTGTTTAACCATACATTTTACAATTTGGAACAGAAATGATTGGTAAAAATATAAACACAGAAATAGGGGATGAACAATCACTGAAAAACTGATATACATCCGAGATCAACCATGTTTTATGTTATTTGTTTCAATGTTATAAATCAAGTTTCTATTTGTTCGATATTCAACCAATTTCTAAAAACGTTTGTCTAACAAACATAGTTCACACCTGGATAATTTACAAAAATCAATAACTATTAATAGTCACACCGAACAATGGGGGAAATAATTCCCGTGGCTCTGGGCTATGCCATTTGTGTCATGTTCATGAATTTAGGTAACCCTCGTGAAATAGACGAGACTCTTAAATAGTTCCCCGTCATTTATTAATTGGATCAATCAATGATAGTCACCTGGGTGGGGTCCTTCCACAAACTCCCTTATACCATTCATGTATAGGTGCCCTTCACACGAAACCCCTCGCAGTTTCCATGACTACCCTTCGTGTTTGAAATCGCAGCCTGAAGCTTGGCGACTATCCAATGGATTTGCACTTAGAAATGGGCTGATGGAAAACGCAATAATTAATAGGGAAGTTACTGTGGTCATTTCGAGAAAGCCATGTTTAGCAAACACCATAAAATTGACAAGTAATACCATATATGCACGGTTGAACATTTTCCTTATAATTTGATTTTCGCAACTATTGAACTATCAATCTATTAACAAGCTGATCTTTGCACTTTTCCAGGTTTTTCAATAATGTGTTGGGAATGTAATTCGGAATACGACAGAAGATGTAGCGATCCGTTTAAAAACCACACGTTTGCGTTGACAGACTGTAGTCAACGGTTTCTTGCTCATTATCCTAATTTAACATCCTCTGTCTGCAGGAAAATCGTTCAAAAAAGTAGGTTTACCCTTGTGTCGTATGAAAACATGATTTATATTCAATAAAAAATGTAATGATAAAAGTTTGATTGACCTTTAAAATGAAAAGCCCTGTCTATTTAATGACTAAGATAGAATCGAAAACTTTAATTCGAGTTTTAGGAAAAAATCAAGGTAAAGTTTATTAAATCCTACACTAACCTATTAAATATAACATTAACAAATCCTTACTTTTGCAACTTTACAGCTTTTATTTTTCGGTTTGTTTTGATTAGTTTTAATTCAAGCATTGCACATATTCATAAAAAATTGAAATTATTTCTAACTTGCAAAGGAAGATTTCCTTTAAACTTTGTAAATTAAAAGTTGGAATTTTCTGATAACTAGTAGATTTACAAAAATCCTTTGATTCAATAAAATAAAACAATATGCTGATTGTAGATTTCAATGATTAGGGGATTTGTAGACGCCATTAGACAATCGGTATATTTCGAAACTTTCATTTCTTTCCACCTTTCAATTATGTGGACTAATTGGTAGCGTGCCAAACAAAATACATTTGATGTCTGCCAGATGAAATAATGTTTACTTAACAGAATCGCCATTTGCTATTGTTTACACCGCCGTACATTAACCCCAAAATCATTTAAATTATTCATAGATTTTATCATATTTTATGTCCATTTTATGAGGGTTGGATTTGTTTAAAAGTGTGCTATGTAGGCTAAGTTGATTTGTTGTGCATAAACATTACGCACCCTTCAATACAGGAAGTGAACAAATTAATGGAAAATTAAAAAGAAATTTAGAGTTACGAGATTGTGAAATAATCTCGTTTGCCAGTCAGTGCATTAATGAGTACTGAGGAACAGTACTTAGAAAAAATTAAAAAATTGTTAACCAAATATTTACGAAGAATAGCATAAAACTATATGAGATACAAACTGTTCAAAAGTTATACGAGTTCATCCCCAGAATCTGTAGCTGTAAACAAGTGTTTCCATCAATTTGTCCACCCTAATGATGTATTTTCGATCAAGTGAAACTGCGGATGACATTATTTTAAAAGTAGGACTATATGTTTATAATGTAATTTGTCATTTGTTAACGGTTTGAAAACACAACGAATATATATATATATATATTTTTTTCTAAATTGTAAACGGGTTTAGGTCCCGCAACGAATTGTGAACTAATAGTCTAACGCGTTAACTTGGTCCAAGAAGAAAATCTCCTGCACTTAATTCAAATTAACTGCACTAATTTTGCAGTAAAATGCAGTTAATGGCCAAATTTTAAACTGCAAATCTTTTGCAATTTAACAGCAGTTTAAACTGCTGTTCTAAGTGCAGTTCTAATTGGCAGAAAACCTGCAGTTTTTGTTTCATTAAACACCAGAAAAACTGTAGTTAATGTGTAGAAGTGCAGTAAATGTGCAGTAAGAAACGGAAGTTTTTCTGAATAACTGCAATTTTATGGCATATTTTTTTCTGCTCGGAATCCATTGATGAGGGGCTAGATAGTCAAAATGTAATTCTACGTCAAAAGAACACCATGACTATGTAATGTAATAGTTTCTTAAGATAATTTTGTATTTAACCTACTATTATTATTGATTTTCAGTAAAAGGTGAAACTCGTTATATAAGAAGTTGTGGATTTCTAGAAGAGGAAAAGACTGGTCGACCCTGTTTTCGAAAAGCTGGAACTTTTGACGTTCAAATTGAATTCTGCCACTGTAACAACACTGATGGTTGCAACACTGCCACTTCCCTTTTTGGTCACGCCCAAGGAAATCTGATTTTCATATCGACCGTGATGATTGCTATTGTAAGATGGTTGCTACCTATTTCTCAAGTTTAATACTAAACTGTCCAGCCAGTATAAAACTGTGAGAAATGCCATCTATTAAGATTCGATTGAACACACACACACATGGGTGTATGCTAAATGCAACCAGCTGAAAATTATTAACAATGTAAATAGAAGATGATTTTTATGGTTCATATTTTTAGGTTTCAAACACCATCCTTTCGGATAAGCCACACAACACACACACCCAACTTTATTAATTTTCTATCCAATTTTTTTGTTACAGACTTGTATTTCGCTGTATATTTGTGTTTTATACCTTCGATGTTTAAACTAATGATTTACATTTCATCCCTCAATGAGCTTTAACAAGGTCATAACTTGCCTAAAAGCATGCAAACATGGTTATAAAGGGCAACAATACCGTTCACACTATGCTCTTATAACTACTGTAAGATAGATGGTCTGAACATATTTGCCTTTACAAACGTGATGTGATTGACCAATTGAAAGCCAAATGCGTGCGTATTTTCAACTTTACAGTAGTTAAAATAACGTATAGTCTAATTACCGTTAGTTCATCGACTGCCATTGACCGATACATCATAAGAACTAATTTTATAAATGGTGTCCACCCATTGGCTCAGACCAAGACCTTAACGGGGGTTATGAGCAAAGAAACGTTTTATATGCGTTACATTAAGTTATGAACATACAGTTGCACAGTGTATCAACATACACTGTACAAGTTCTACGTAATATAGTGCATGCATTACTGATGTGGAGATTTGTAGCAAGGATTTCCCATTACGATTTTTACAAAACGTAAGCATTAGAAAAAAAAAGACAATGCAAGAAATTGTATTATATTAATTCAGATGAACAATCTAATTTGAAATGGAAACAACAAGTTTGTCAAACTTATTGCCACTAATTCATCGACAGAATGTTCTATTTTGTCTGTACCAGTCTTTTGGAAAAAACATGAGGTAACTAAAATAAATACAATACAATTTTTGCAAATTATTATAAACCTCTGATCCATTAAATTTGCCAAAATCTGATTCGTCATCAACCTCAATTGACATAATTCCAATTTTAAACTTAATTAGGATATGAAAAGACCATCTTTGCTTATTTAGTACATTCTGTGCTCTATCAACAGGCTCAAAATTAAACAAGTAGAAGAATGGTAGAATGCTATTTGTCCACATGCTTCAGATCATGCAAACAACTTATTTTAAGTGACATGAAAGTAAATTAAATTGCACTATTTCAAACATTATTTTACTACATCTACATGTATATAAACCAAATGTATTCTTATTTGATGGTCAGTGACAGCTTGCATCAAATGTATGTGCAAAATGAAAATGATTTAACGTTTGGGTAAGATATTACAAGTAATAGGCCGCTAGATTACTCAACTATACTTCTCATGAGGTCACAAAAGAATAAAAAGCCGAAGAAAATTAATATCAAATATAATCTCCACACAAAAGCAATCACACGATAATTCTAGTCATGTAGGTCAATTTCTGGTGAATATATTTTCGATTTGTGTACGACTTATAGGTAATATAGAGAGCAAAGATTTAATGCCGATGTATATGTATTATGACATTTTAATTTAGAGGTGATTTCATCGCATTATCTCAACTTACAACTACTTAATTTTGCCATTCATCTAATGCAAGTTTAAATTTAATAGTAGGATAACTAATTTCAGGCTTGCAATTAATTGAGATTATTAATACCACCTAATATCAATGAAGCGCCATTTTATAACACTTTATGCGTTCCAAAAACATGGTTTGTTAAATCCAAATAAGTTTTCAGGTAAAGAATAACACAGTGCAATTAACTATAAAATGATTGAAATGAGCTGATCTAGTCAATATTTGCAGTGTTGAACAAAACTTAGGCATATCAGGCACGTGGTAATATCACCTTTGATAACTCGTGAAAATATGAGCCTCTATACCTGTAATACCATTCTCATTGTTCGAATAAAAGTCAAGGAGAAATTGTCCTTTAAAAGAGTTTATGCTTAATTGACATGATAGATTTCGGTCCAAATACAATATTCAGCACACCATTGCCAAAAACTAATTACAGTATACAGGTTAGAAACTTTATGTTTATAAGATTTATTTATCAGATGTTAAATTAGAGGTTTTTATCGATTTAAAAACATCAGAAACTTAAGTTTATCTTTTGTGTACAATTTTTCAGATTGTTAAAGTCACATAATGATTAGAAGTTTTTATAATGTAATTCGTTACTGCTGTAAATATAAACTTCGCAAGTTATAAATTAAATAAGACCACTCAGAGCTACACCGCTTTCGTAGTTTGCAATATTTTTCACAATTTGATTGTTCATATCATGTACATTTTCATTAATTTTCTCTCTACATAGTATATTCAAATAAAACAAACTGGACATTCCTTAAAGACTGTTTTTGCATATAAAATTAAAAGTGAAGATAAAGAGTGTTATTGATCTTAAAGTGAATTATTAAGGATAATCGTGTAACTAATTTCGGCTGGATTCTTTGTAAAACACATGTGCGACGAGTGAATAATTTAAAAGACTACACCGAATTTTGTCAAGATTCCCTTTGGTGGGAATGTATTCTGTTTGTCACATTGCGGTGGAATTTAATTAAATATAAGACGTTTCACAACAGTTTTACTAGATTAATAGCAACTGGAAATGCACAGCTCACACATATGTGAAGATTGAACTCGCCTTCAAAAATTGAAGAAGATTAATTTTCCCGTGAATAGAATTATAGTTACATAACCAATCCTGTTGTGATCCATGGATAATGCAAATGTTTAAAACTTAATAGTACTCTAGCTACAATGTCACTGAGCCCGCGTAACGGTAAGTATTGCCCAGTTTCAGATAAAAGATTAAAAAGAATACAGCATTGCAACTGAGTATTTTCAGAAAATTCAGTAGGCTAAATCCCCGCTAATTAATTCAAAACTCGGGATAATCCGGACCAAAAACCACCAAGAAATGCGGCGGCCGTAGAAAAATTAGTAGGGGTGCTGCGGAGTAATGCTTTGAAGCACGCCAGTCGTCACTGCGGGAACGACAGTGCTCTACTATTACTATTACTAGATATTACTATCTACTATTTTAACGTGAAGAATGACACGATCAGTACCTTGCTGATTTATAAACCTATTTTAAACTATTTTTATGTTTATTTAATCTTTTTTTGTTTGATTGTGAATGTCTTTGCAAATTTTCCCAATGAAAGGGATAGGATTGTAATCCCCCTTAAAGGGTCATTGAAAGGGACATCAGAAGAAATGTGCCCACAGTCCCAAATGCGCTTTCATTTTTAAAACCTCTGGAAAAGTCGTTGGAGCTGTGAAACGTACAGTTTCATACACAATTTTTTTAAATCTTTTTTCATTAACTAGGGATGGCTAAAGAGTTAATTAAATAAATTAAAGAATAGATTAAGAATAAATTAAATTAGAAAGAATTAATGAAAAAAGGACTCATTATATTGAATGTTATCGATGATATCAAGTGATAGGGGGTGCTGCAGTTCCACAGTGCTTATTCACAAGCTGCCACTGTCCAAGAATGAAATGCGTATTATGCTTGTATCCACAATAATTATTTCTTGGTTGTTTGTGCGCAGGAAAACATGTTCAAGTGTGGACCGACTTTTTAAATGACAGTGAACATTGTATATACTACATATATCATCATGCATTAACAAGGTTTGAAAACCTAGCCTTTTCAATGGGTCGGGTTTGCGAAGATACTCACAGTTGAATGAGGGAGGTTTGGGTGGGGGTGAGAATTGTTTGGGGTGGTTTGATGGATCAGCAAGGGCATTCGATTGTTATTTTTCAATTTAAAATAGTGATTTTTTTAAATTAAATTATTATTTGAATTTTTGCACTCACAACTTGCCTTTCTCATGCTGCCAACTGCTGGCAGCGTGTGCAAATTGATGGACATTTTTCAAACTTGTTTATTAATTTTATAATAATTAATATGAATGCTGTATCCCACCGCAACCTTCTGCTCGGATTTACGTCTGCTATAGCAGACAATTTTCTCCTTGCGCATGTACACTGGTGCTATTCCGCCAGCAGAAAACTACGCCCATATTAATGGTCTAGCTTATGTATGGCATGTCAAATTTATTTAACAGACGACCAATTGTAACGCGTGGAAAAACAAATGTAAGGAAATACCCAAAGGTAAGTTAAAGTAATTTAAATGAAAAAACACATGATACGTTTTTTAAAAATGCAAGTGTATGATAATGTATGGGTTGGAAAAGTCCAGAATTCATTCATTGTTTTCGCGCTAGTATTTGTGTTTTCGGTTATTATTTCAGCAAGAAATAATAGAAATTTGGCAAGAGCGCAATTGCTGTAGTAGTCAGCCTACTGTCCGTCTGGTGCGAATGGCCATCAACCGATGTTGTCCGAAGTATTGAAGAGATTTTACTTCAGTAATAAATATTAATTATTTGAAAATTATAAATGTTCGACCCTAAATTTCCCAAAATTATTCAGTGGTAGACTTAATTTTGTATTAATTTGGCGTTTCGTTACCAAAGACGAGTAGGAAAATGTCCAAATTATTTCGGTGCACTTGTTTCTTAATCATTTTTAAGAAATGTATTCTAATTTCGTCATTTTTCTTATTTGCAGGTTTTACAGAACTAAATAATAAAGAATCGTGTTTTTTTTTTTGGTGCATGTATTCATATGAATTTTATTTGTATATTAATGTTTGTTGTTTGTTTGTTGATTTTTAACGTTGGCCTATTTCTGCAACACGAGGGCTAAACACCAACGCCAGGGGA
>JAQGBW010002995.1:0-17684 GCA_034698625.1 Julus scanicus
TGAAACTTTTTTATTTTGAAAATTGGGTGAAGTGCAAATTTTACCATTGAAATACATAAGGTACCAAACCCCCTTAAGGTAATGTCACAAGATCATTGGTCAAGAATGCGTGGCTTATCTACAACGGTAAAAAAAATCAACTACAAGCGCACGCGCAGATTCGTTTCCGCCTAATTCAACGCTACCAGTATTTCAGGGCGCTTTTAAGAACTATTGTTAGGCTTGTGGCGCCATCTTTTGATTGGCATTGGAAACGAGAAATCAACGCGCGAAAATTCAAACAGACTTACCAACGAGACGCTTTCCAGTTCTCCCAGCCATGTTCCCAACAGTTTCTGATGGTCAATTTCGTAGTCTTCATGGTCACTGTCGGGTTCCGCCTCACTAGTACTGCTGTAAGTACTGTCTTCAGCCTCCATGAAACTCCTAAAATAAAAAATAAAAAAACGAAGAATTTAATACTTTGGTTTGGTAGTAGGAAGGGTATCTAAATCTCACCATCTTTTGAAATCTGGGTTTTTATAAAATGCAACATAGAGGACCATTGATATAGCTTAAATATCATGAATATCAGAAAGCTAATCATCGAAAAATAAGTAGAATTCAGCATGCCATGTTTATTGAGAAGCAAAATTTCAACAACATCAATAGTTGCTTCAATTTTTGTTCCAGCGTAAATTTTATTAATTTCATGGTTTTTTTTCTTTTTCATCTTTTCATGAATTACGTAGTCTTTTTATACATTTTGGTAACTAAAAGGTTCTACTACGTTAGAATAATTTAAATTATAGTTTCGAAGTATACGCTAAACCTTTGTTCAGCAGAGGCGGTGAAACGGAAGTGTAACGGCTAACGGCTAAATGTTAGAGATATCTGCGAAACATTGTTTGTAATGTGAGGAAACTAATGTGCGGGCTTTTGCCAAATTTATGAAACATTTGATAACTTAAATTATAGTTTCGCTTTGTTCAGCAGAGGCAGCGAAACGGAAGTGTAACGGGTAACGGATGTGAATTAATCGGCTTATGATAAATTTCATAAAACGATAGTCTTATGTCAGTAACAATTTCAGCCATGTCACTGACTTGGTAAGATTTTTGGTCTACAATTCTACATGATAACATTTATTCACATTTAAAATTTGCAACTGGAAATATTTTTTCATTCCAGTTTCCCAAACATTCCAACAGATGGCGCGCAAAGTTATAGAGCTTCATGAATTGATTACCATTTGAGTTCTATACTGTATTATGCCATCCCTTTCAACATAATGGATTATATATAATGCAATGTCTGGTGGTTGTGGTAATGTGTTTCCAGAGTGACATATTTTCACAACAAGTAGAAAATTTCCGGGTCATTTCGTAGAAAATATCTGAATATACACCATGGGAAAATTAAAACAGTGCATGTATTTAGAGATAAAAAATAAAGGATTGGCAGACCCACACGTTAATAAAACATGATATATCATTTTGCATAATAGCTGAGTTTTCATGTAAATAACTCTTAAATATTAACTCTGTACAAAAGTCCTCATTGTTTTGCGATAATCCATATTGTTTAACGCTAAAGAATAGCTGTAGTCACGGAATCAAATTCAACAATAGTTAAAAACCGATTTTGGATAGAATGCAAATTTGCTACAAATTCATTCCGTGACTATATCTATTACCTGTATTCTATGTTGGGTAATTGCCAACATTATTTTATAATAAATGGAATAATTGTAAAAAGTTACACAAATTTCAGTCGTGTAATATCGGGACAAATTGTACAATCATGATTCTTTATAGTACGAGTAGAGTACAAGTTAGAGCATATTGGAATCGAACTCCATGCATAGTGAATAGAGTACAAGTAATCAGTAAGCAAACGAAATGAGTATGAGTATTATCGTAATCAAATTTGGGCATATTGTACTTATGGATATGAGAACTGGATACAAGAATGGCTGTAATAGGCGGTGAAAATCAAAGAAAATCAAAGAAACATTGTTTCATGGTTATGGCGCTCCTACCAATGCCTTTATACTCCACGTGCAAACCTTGACCAGCAAAGAGTTCCTGTGTGGACAACTTCATTTGGACAAACATCAATACACAAATATGTTGATGAAACAACGTTTTTTGATGAAACTATTTCAGTTTCATGAAAAATGCAGTGTGTACTAGGCATAATGTGAATGTATCCTAATTCGTATTATTATTGGCTGCACTATTTTTATTTCCCTTAAATTAAGATTTTGTCACGTCTAAAAGAGTTTATTTTGAGTTCTCATATCATTAAAAGATTTATGAAGATTCCATTTTAATTGCTTCTACTTGTAATAAAACCTATTAAGGGACCTTTCAAAAATTATGTCACACCTATAGGGGTGGGGGTTCGGTAATGTGACATCACACAATCAAAATTTATTTCGAACGGTAAAAAATATGCGGTAAATTTATTTTTTGACATTTGAAATTATGAATAGCAGTCGGGAAAAAAGATTTGGGTAATGTAGTGACTTAAAACTTTCTTCCCGATAAAATTATAAAAGAATGTAGAATTATTAAAAAATAATTGGGGGGAGAATCGACAGGTTGTGACATAATTATGGATAAGGTGTAGTAAAATTTGTGACAATTGTGACAAAGGGGTGGGGGGTGTTTAAAAAGAGGCAAAAAAGTGTGACATAATATTTGAATGGCCCTTAATCCTTTGGGGACTGGTCTATATTAAGCTGAGAATCTGTCACATCAGCAGATGTGATCCTGAATTATCCAGACGATTTTAAGGTGTGTATGCACAAAACGAAAGATTAAGACACATAAAACAACATACACATGCTCAGGCCTGACGAGAGGGAAGGGGAGAATACCCCGGACCTGGGATTTTTAGGGGCCCAGGCCGCCAAAATCTGTGAAAAAAATATGAAATGTTGATAATGACTTTTTTGAAATTGTCATGAAAACCGAAAAACGCTTTTTCTATGGTAAAAATGCAATTTTTTTAACAAGTAAAGTACCGGAGGTGCCAGACGCCGATTTTAATGTATGATACCTCATTGGAAAGGTCTTAAAAAGATGATTCCAATACAGTTGGATTTAGCTGCTTTTAAGGCCACGTAAATTTTATTTGTCAAAAATGCAATTTTTTTAAGGTAATAACGAGGACCATATATCCCCCCTCCTCCCTTTCCCCGGGCCTGACCCTGGCACTCGGCGCCCCTGCACATGCTACATTAAGGTGAATCACAAACCTATCACTTTCAATGGGTAAAATTTTAAAACACAACTTGATAAATCAGCAATGGTATCACCTTTTCGTTTTTCACTTTGAAATGGTAGATTTTTTTTAAATTAATGAACAAGTTTGAAAAATGTCCGTTAATTTGCATTCTCATGCTGCCACCTGCTGGCAGAATGTGCAAATTAACGACGTAGGTTTTTAGCGGCGTCAGTTTTTGCGCCCCGGGTGGCAAAACCTCTAGCTACGCCGCTGCTTTATCCACCAAATTAGCTGGCGTTGTTGTGGGCTGACAGCCATCTCGTTATGAACATTGTTCGGCCTTCTTGAATTAAATGCTATACAGTTACTTAAACTCAAATTTTATGCCAGATCAGAACACAAAAAAATCTCAGTTGTTGAGATTTTCTTTCTCTACACTCAATGTCGTTAAACACGACACTGAATGCGGAAAAATATGAGGCAGCAGCTACTTGTGAAATCATATGACTCATGCGCACTCTTTGTTTCCATGTCTCATTCTGTGAAAATTTTAAACGGACCTTACTTTAAAAACGCCACCCTTACTTGCTAGCTGACAATTTATGTATATTGCCAAGTTAACTTTTCTGCAAAACAACGTTATTGATACCTTTTTCGACCAGCTGAATCACTCTTTCTTAAACCAAAGTTTACTTTATTGGATATTAATTACAGAAAGCCAAAGTTTCCCGTTACTGCTGCCATATGTGTGAAAAAACATTTGCTAGAGGGACATACCTGACCCGACATTTATTTATCAAGCACAAGTTCAGATGGCCCTCAGGTCATAGCCGATTTAGGTAAGCATAGCAAACCTGGTGATGGCATCAAGCACAGTTTTATTGTAAATATATACACCCATACCTCGATATACGGCCGCTCTTTATACGTCCTTTTGCTATAACGGCCTTTTTTATTTATGGCACGTTTTCGATATACGGCCCACAATGTTTCGTTATACGGCCGTTATGCGTGCAGCATCCTATGTGCGCATGCGCACAACAGTCAGATACCTTGCCGCTGGAACTGTGAAACACACAGTTGCATACAAATTTTTTAAATTCTATTTTCATTAACTGGGGGATAACTAAAGAGTTAATTAAATAAATTAAAAAATAGTTTAAGAATAAATGAAATTAGAAAGAATTAAAGAAAAATAGACTCGTTGTATTAAATGTTATCGATGATATCCAGTGATTGCATGGGGGTGCTGCAGTTCCACAGTGCCTATGAACGAGCCGTCACTGTTAGTTTTTCATTATATACATATGTGCATATGATTTTTTTTAATTAACATTTATTAATAGTACATTGTTTTGTACTTTTATTTTCATGTAAGGACTTTCATAGAAAATAAAAAAGAATAAAATGATTTTATGAACTAAAAAAATATATTTTGTAAAAAATTTGAATGGATTTAATTGAATTGCACGGGCTCCTATGGTAATAATTGATTCGTTATACGGCTTTTCGATATACGGCCTACTTTTCCGGAACGTATCTAGGCCGTAAAACGAGGTATGGGTGTACTTGGTGATGACATGTAGAGATCCAGTTTCGTTACCTTTCTGTACAAATATTTTCTTCTAAGGCAAGTATATTGATCTACATGTGGTTAAACAAGTCAATATTTTTCAATTTTAAAAATTATTGTTTTACATGAGAAAATTCAAAATCTGAAGAATAAAGTATGAAATCCAAAGGAAATCGTGAATTTAAAAAATGAAATACACCCATACCTCGCTTTACGGCCTAGATACGTACCTTAAAAGCCTTAAAAGTTGGTCGTAAAGCAAAAATCCGGAAAACGAATCAATTCTTTCTGCATTGTGATTTTCGTTTTTTTTCCTTCTTAAACGAAGTGAAACCTGTAAATTTTACTGTTAGACAAATCCGACCTCGTTTGTGCAAGTTGGGGCAACTTAACACATTTTTTGGCCACTCTCTTTAATTACAGCATGTTTTTTTTTTGCCGTTATAACTAAACATTGTGGGCCGTAAATCGAAAAAGTGCCATAATTAAAAAGTCCGTATAGTGAGGCGTAGGTGTGGTCACAATCGTCTTTAAGTTCTTTTAACATTTCTTAAACTTACAATATTAAAAAATATATAAGTTTTAGTGAGTTTAGTAGAAAGTTGTTAAGTCTTTCAAAAGACCAGAACTGGTACATTGAATATATGGAAATAACACCTAATTCGTTTTATGAATGCTTTCTTTTAATATTACCTCAAGTATCTCTCAGTTGAGAAGCTATTGTTGTTTTTTGAGTTCTAGGACAATTGCACAAAATAACAAAGCTCAAACTAGCTCAAACCTACTTAACCTAAACTAATCCCCTATGATTTTGAAATTAGATGTTGTGCTTTTGTCTGGTCACTCCATTCTCATCATAAAGTCCTTTGACTATGTAGTTACGGGCATTTGCAATTAATCCAATGGTTTTTTTTCTGGACTGCAAAAATTCGACTTAATTCTTAAGCGGATTCTACTGCATGCCATTTAATGGAGAAATTTATAGAACCCTCTGTAGCACAAAGCATGTGTCAGGCCGGATACTTTAGCACGATTGGTGATTCATTTTAAATTTAAGGAGAAGTGGTAAGAAGAAGAATAACGTCAAACTATTTGCTATAATTAGGTACAAGCAGAATGCTGACGGAACTCATCAACTACAGACAATACGCTATGAGAGCATTGAACTGACTCGAGAGTTGATAGATCTTGTGCCACATTCAGAGATTGCTACTGGTAAGGTCACCGATGACAGCATGTCTCTCGAAGAGGACGAAGAACCTTCAATTCATCTGCAGCAAATTGGCGAGAAACGTGAGTGCAATGCAAATGATACAAATAGTAACGTTTTGCCAGCATCGCTTAATGAAACCCACATGCACCAGACATTAAGCTCACTGAAGGTTAATGCAAATGGTGAGAGCAGCACCGAAAATACTATTTCTCCTATGTCATCAACTCCGACGAACTTATGTGTAACATCATGCGACCTTGGACTCAATAATGTGTTGGTGGAATCTCCGAAGGAGTCGTGTAAAGCTGTAGTGGCCACATTTACTGGTCTTGATGGTCTTGCTCGACAAGTCAGTATTTCTGTTGTAGATTGTAAAAACTATGAGTAAACCTAAAAACCCATCACAAATAACAATTTAAGTTGATTTAATACTTGATAAATTAACATATCTTTTTTTCATAGAATTTGACTGAACCATCCAAATTACTAACAAAAATTTAATGTGCACGTCTTTGTCGTTTAGTTAGGTTTTTTAAAATGTTAAGTTTTTTTTAATAAAAAGGAGGTTAAATGTTTGACATTTTTACCCCTTGTTACAGGATTTAGTTATAAAGGCATATATTTTATGGTTTTATCATGGATAGTTACATAATTGTAGTTGAACGCAACACATTTATATGACCCAAACACTCAAATTTATGACAGGAATTTATATAAAAAAGTGCTATATAATTAAGTCATGTTTTTGCAAAAATCCTCTTTACTTAAGTTTTTTATATTAAATATTCACTAAAACGTTCACATACAGGGTGGCCATAAGAAAAGGGGAACCATTTTCATAAATTCGTAATGTTTTTGTTTATTAATCAAAGTAAACCCAATTTCGCATACATATTGGCAACAAACGTACAAACGTCTTCTTAACGGCGTCTTAACTCTCGGGCAGTTCCTGTAGGGTAGGATCCCGGTAGGTGTGTTCTACCGGGCGAGTCTCCGGGTGTTTGTCAACACTCGGAGGTTCGGTGACTGGCGGGACTTGACTTTTGATTCTCCGGTAGCAGCAGTCTGTGGAGAACCCTTTGGCCCACCGTTTCTAGTGATCATTCGGTTGGACAACTAATGGAGGTTGTGAACTCCTGTGTGTTCAACTGACAAACTGCACTTAACACAATCGGTGGGGTGCAGTGATAGACAAGACTAAGTCCCGTTATTTTAGTGAGATAGTTTTGGCTATGGACATAACCAAAAATCCTTCCCGCAAAATATTATTCTGAGTGTACACATTGAGTTCAAACATTTTAGCTTAAAAGGAATAAGTTCTTTATTTCCAAGTTCTGTAACAATACACAGCCGTACAAGTATTCAGCTACGGTATAGCTCTGGAGTCTCAGACTGACAGAAGTTCCTTGAGATGCTGGGTCCTTATATACCCATGGTAGTCATCCCAAGGGCTGACAGGATATGATCCTGAAGTGACCCTTGAGATTAGCACTATCTGTACATCTGGGGGACTAGCATTACAGGAAATTAAAGTAAACAAACAAAAGTAAATTGGTCAGACTTCCTCCTTTGATTTTAGCTGCTGTTGTCTGATGTCTGTACAGGAAATAGGTTAATTATTGAGAACAAAAATTAATGCCGTATTCTCACTACCCAGACTTTTGTCCGTTTTGGGGACGCACGCATGCGCACTAATGTTTTTTAGAAGAAGCCATGCCCTGGTTTTTTTAAGCTCCGCCTTTCGTGCACAACGCACTGAGTCAGATCGACTCGACTTTCTGGTGTGCGGTACATAAAACAAAGATGGCGGCCCTCCACATGGTTAAAATGGCTCCCAATTTGTACCATAGATGGCGCGCATGGGCTTTTGCGCATGAGCAGTAGGTCAGTCCGGAGTGTGTGGTCACGTGTAGTGTTGATATGTGCGGCCTTTACCAGATTTTCTGGACTGACGTCATTTGTCCATATTGAGTTTTTGTCTGGCTAGTGAGAATATGGCATAACCCATTTCCTTTTAATTGATTTTGGCTGCCATTTCCAGATGTCTAATGCTTGACCTCCTCAGACGTCCTGTCGTAACTCTTTGACATCATGAATCTATGTTCGGAACACTTTTTGCACCAAATTCCCCCAGATATACGATATTTTCGGACTTCTTTGTGTTCTATCAAGATGGTGCAACAAAATTCACCAAAGTTACCTTGCTTTGGTTATAATACACAGTGTGTAAAAGGTATCAGGCTTTTAAAGTGGGGTTAAATCCAAATCCAAGACATACCTGCCATGTATATTATTTTTAACCACAGATTTGGGCAAAGTAATAAACATGAGGGATGTCCCAAAATAATTTACACAGGCAATTAAACTACAAGTTCCAGTAATACAAAAATCATCTAGAAGGATCATTGCTAAAAGAAACTTCAAAATTTCTGCAATAATCCAAATTTAAAGTCATCTACAAATTTCCAATCATACAAAAATCTTCAAAAAGGATGTGCTTTCTTCAAAAAAAGATCAGTGCTACAAGTTCTTCAAGATTGTAAATCGCCCATGGGTAGTGTCTCAATATCGCTGGCGATAGGAGCATCCACAGGGCGAGTGGGTTCCGCCGTCACTTCAGTATGAGTCCTGATGGCCTCACTTAAGAGGGTCTCTCTGGTTTCCATAAGGAGTTCGTTATCTAAATGGCGACAGGAACCGATGTGAGGGTGAGCAGTAGTTACCGCTCAGCAACGATGCTTGTAGACAGATGGTAGAAGCGAGACCAGCGGTAGTTGCAACAATCGACAAAAAGGTGATAGATGCGCTTCAGGCTCTGTGTCTTCAGACTTCAAGGCGGCTGGTTGCACGTATCATAAATGAAGATCCCTGATTATATATATATAAGAATAATTGACCGGAGTCTGTTCTCTCTAAGATAATCAATGGCAAATCGCAGATGGCAAAATGCTGGAATCCTCTTAGAGACACAGACAAGACGAGGGTTAAAGTTCAAAGGAACAGTTGAATTTATTCATGTTTTCTGAAACAACTATTTACAAGGCAGCGAAACATGAAAGGACTTAGACACAGAAATGACAATGAATAACGGTGGTACAACTACAAACCCTCTCGGATAATTTCAGTGGTCTGAAAAATGCTCTGGAAGTCTCGTGTTCCCACTGATTGATCTGGAGCGTAACTGTGGTTTCTCTCTAATTTTGCTGTGGGAATCACCTTATATAGTCCAATATAGTATATAATTAAGTATGTGCTGCCCATCACATTCCTATCTGTTCAGATGCCAAAAAGTCGTCAACAACTAAATGATGTTTAAACAGATGTTTGATAGATCAGTTTAAAACATGCTGAATATTCAATAAGTTTTTGAAGGATCTAAGCTTTTAATATGTCGTCAACAGCTATGAAAGTGCCTGTTCTCACAACAAACAAGAAAAAACACCATTGTGAAGTGAAGATAAAATTGAACCCCTAAACGATATCCCATCAGCTGGAAATTCTAAGTCCTTTGTATTCATTCTATCGACGGTGATGCCAATACATGCACAGAGTATATTGTTACTAGTTACACATACAGAAAGACAACACAAAGACATGCTTACAATTCATTGAAAATGCTGACTCGAGTTTGTAGAACAATTTCAAATACACACATAACATCAGCATGAAGGGATAAAGTTGCAAACTGTAAAAGCATCCCATAACACATTATGACAAAGTATCACAGATCTGTCACCTGACAAGGGAAATTTGCGAGCTGTGCATGTATCCAACCTTTATTCCCAACAATGACCATTTTGCGCTTTTTTAAAATAATGGCAAGTATAGTTATTTGACAGTGTCTCAGACCTGTCACCTGAGGAGGGAAATTTGTGAGCTGTGCACGTATCCGACCTTTATTCACAACAATGACCATTTTGCGCTTTTTCAAATAATACCAAATATAGTTATTTGACAAAGTGTCTCAGACCTGTCACCTGACGATAGGAAATTTGCGAGCTGTGCATGTTTCCGACCTTTATTCACAACAATGACCATTTTGCACTTTGTCAGATAATGGCAAATATAGTTATTTGACAGTCTCAGACCTGTCACCTGACAAGGGAAATTTGCGAGCTGTGCACATATCCGATCTTTATTCACAACAATGACCATTTTGCACTTTTTTAAATAATGCCAAATATAGTTATTTGAAAAAAAGTGTCTCAGACCTGTCACCTGACGAGGGAAATTTGCGAGCTGTGAACGTATCCGACTACAAGTTTTCTTTTGTTGCCACATATTGGAATATAACACTAGAGAACTTGAGTATAAATAGGCTCAAATTTTTGAATGTTTTATCACATCTAACTTGGAAACTTCAGAGTGAAGAACAGCAAAATCCTCTATCAGCAAATATGGGTGAGTGAAGCATAAATTTATTATGGGGTGCAGTTTAACCCTCTATAGACAATTGTGCACTACAGGCAACATACCATTATAAAATTTATATTAAAAGTTGTATTGGCTTGATTTGAGAATAAAATGCATATCTGTTTTCTAGAAACAATAGGCTTTCATTGTCTAAAGTATCATTGATATCTAAATGCAGACAAAATTTTTATTAACATTTTCAGTTTGAAATTTTATTTTTTCTAAGTTTTGTCAATTTAGTCAAATTAGTTATCAAAATTGAGGAATGTTTTCTTTATGCTTTATTTTTTCATTACTACTTACTTTATTGACATATTTGACAATCCTTAATAGGAATATTTTTAATCTAATATTTTAGAAATTACGGCTTTCTAAACATTTGTTGCCGAAAGGCAACAGTGGACCACTAATCCTTACTTTTTGGTTAATAGGCTTATATGTTTTCAATCAAAGATTGTGGTTTTTTTTGGGTGTTTTTTTCCGATTTTTTATGTTAACCTATTTCCGCAACACCAGAGCTAATCGCCAGTTCCAGGGGATGTGCCTTCATCACCTACCTGGGAATTTTTCCTATGAGGGTAGACTTGCTCCCCCTCTCGACAGGTCTTTACCCAGGAAAATTCAAGGGAGTTTTTCTTATCTGTAAAAATTCCCACCTACCAATTTCGTTGTGCAAACCCCGGATCGTAACCCACTTTACCGCTGGCATCGGCATCCAAATTCATCATTTATAGAAGAAATTAGAATTTTTTTTGAATTTTATCAGCTGTAAATGCAATTTGTTGCTATACCAAATTTCTTTTGAAAATACATTAATGGAAATATTTTAAAGCATGTTGCATATTTTGATTTTAAAAGTGTTGTAAAACCAATTGCAACTGTGAATCCAAATCCAAAAAAATAATTCCCAACTTCATATCAAAAACATGAAACTTTTTCATATTCCTATGTCATCATTGAATATGATGGATCTGCCATTGCACACGAATGCAAAAGAACAGCAGATGTAGCTTATGACTTGGTTATGTCACTGAAGCAAAAAGCTAAAGAATTACGTAAAAATTTAAAATATGTACATGCAAATGATGAAATCAATTTTGAAAAAGCTACATGTTGTTATGTGTAAAGCAATATTTCCTGAGCAAAATGAAAAAGTTAGAGATCATAATCATTATAAACCTGGCCCAAATTATCGGGGTGCAGCATGCAAAAGCTGTAATGCAGTTTTACAAGATAAGAAAGTGATGCCATGTGTTGTACACTCTAAGATCATATAATGGCCTTTTCATAGTATGAGCTCTAAATAGTTAAGCCAAACAAAATAGCTGTGCCATTGAATATGGCAAGATATACATTTCTCGTGGATGACTTGTTATTCATAGATTCATTTCAATTTTTATCTGCACCACTAGCCACACTGGCAGAAAATCTTCCGAAAGATAAATGCCACACAATAAATTGGTATTTTAAAGAAAAATCAAAAGTCGTACTTATGATGCAAAAAGGATTCTTTCCTTATAAACATCACGATGATTTCTCTAAATTTGATGCTAAAGGCTGCCCAAAACAAGAACATTTCACATCTCAACTTAATGATGAGCAAATCTCAAACAAAAATTACCAACATAATGTTGATGTTTGTAATACAGTTGAATGTAAAACACTAGGAGATTATTATGATTTGTATTTGCGTGTTGATTGCTTTCTTTTAGCAGACATTTTTGAAAACTTTCGAGTATTGTCAATGGAAAGTTTTGGACTTGATCTAACACATTTTACCCTTCCAATGTATGCTTAGTCGGCAGCATGGAAGTATATGAATGTCAAACTGGAATTATTCACTGACTATGCAATGCATCTATTTATTGAGCAAGGCATTTGTGGAGGTGTATCAGTTTGTAGTGATCGTTTCAAAAAAGCAAATAATTCGATGGTTAATGACTATGATCCTAAGAAACCGTTATCCTATATTGGATATTGGGATTGTAACTCTATGCATCAGCAATGTGTGAGCCAATGCCTTTAAAATCATTTAAATGGCTAAGCCTTAAAGATATTGCCACATTTCAGTTGGAAAATGTTAAATCTAATGCTAAAATTTTATACATTCTCGAAGTAGATTTGAAATACCATGAATCATTACATGAAATGCAAAATGATTATCTAATGTGTGTTGAACATTTGGACATTAATGGTGAAATGCTTTCACTTGCACAAGTTCAAGCATTAAAAGAAATATATAGGAAGAAACCCAATTCTTATAAGTAAAAAAGCTAACTCAAAAATTTTCTGAACAAATCGAATTATATTGTTCATTATAGAAACTTGCAGTATTAGGTGAAATCAGGTTTATGTATTTCTAAAGTCCACTGAATCTTAGCATTTGAACAAAGTGCTTGGCTTAAGCCATATATTGATTTCAACATAGCAAAATGAAAGCAAGCAAAAAATGACTTTGAAAAAGATTTTTTAAACTGATGAACAATTCAGTTTTTGAAAAAACCATGGAAAATCAAAGAAAACGAGTGCGAATTGAAGCCTAATATTGATGCATTTTGTATATTGGATAAACAGTTGACTATTTTTGAATGAAGCAATGGACAGTTCATTTGAACAAACCAATGTACACAGGGTTTACAATACTAGACATCAAAGCTAATCATGACAAGCTTTTATTACAATACTCTGAAAAAGAAATATGGAAAAAAGTTAAACTATTGTACACTGATACTGAGTTTCATCTTTCATGTGATAACAGAAGACCTGTGTAAGGACGTAAAACTAATGAGCAGTTAAATACAAGTGATTATCCTAAAAAACACTTTTTACATTCATCAAAAAACAAGGAAATCATAGCAAAGTTTAAAGATGAAATGAATGGCATACCCATATCAGAATTTGTTGGTCAGAAAGCAAAGATGTATTTTGTTTTGCATGCAGACAACAAATATCACTGCACAGCCAAAGGCATTAAAAACAAGTGGTAAAGAAAACATTCAATCAAATGTACATAAATGCCCTTAAAGCTTATAATAGACAATGTCATTCAAAACTAAATCATCAGTCAAAATCATGAAATTTTCTTTGTGCAAATAAATAAAATCGGGTTGAATTCATTTGATGACAAACAATTTATTCATGATGATAGAATCACCACTCTTGCACATGGGCATATTAGAATAAAAGACTGAAAAACAGACGAGCATATAAACTTGTTCAATGAATTTATTGCTCAAACCATTTTTCTTGATCTTTTTGTTACACAGAAACGTCCCTTAGAAGTTATCAACCTCTGGAAGCTCTACAATTAAAGAGGGTTCAATCAGGGGGATATGATATCATTGAGCAGGAGAATAACATCATTGCCCCTGGTTTCAACAAGATAAAAATATCAATTAATTCTAAAGAAGTTTTGATATCCCACTAAATTATTTTGTTGAGCCAAAGCTGAGATCAAGCACTGGTCGACTAAGCTTAATATTGACAGCTGGAATCATTCACAGTTATTATGATGGGTGTCTGTTTTATGAAATACTCAACTGCACAAAGAAACCTATTACATTAGAGAAAGGATTTTAATACATTCAAGCAAATTATCAGTGAGTGTTTTGTCCCAAAGCCGTTCCATTTTGCATGAAAGCAGAATTAATAATGTTATAAATTCAGTTCATTAGTGGTATTTTAAAGTTTACAAAATGCTGATGAAATTCTTTAAAATTTACAGACTTTTTTTCAAATTCACTCACGTTTTGCTATTGTGTCTAACAAATAGGGAACTGCTAGTGAAGCGAAAAGTTTCTTGAAAACAGCTTAGACATTGCTGTCTGGTAACTATGGATTAATCAATGTTAAGTTAATTTCACATGACTGTTTACTAGCAGAATCCACTGAAAAAAATTCTAGAAATTGTATTAAGAAAGCATTGTGCATTCAAGCAGCAAATGCTGAACCCAGTAATTAATGGTTTTTGCAACTTGATGATGGTATAAGTGAATTTAATATCTTAACATAAGTCATTGAATCTGATTTAATATTTCTGCAGTCATGTTTGTTGAAAATGTTTATTGCCTAATTTCTTGTCAGGGATTTCAGGTAAACAAAATATTTTACATCAAAGAATGTGCTTTAATCTCACTTAATGAAATAAATGTTGTGAATTATCGTGTAAAGTTACCTATTGCATTTCGAGACTTGCCTTATGATAAACAGAAAACTGTTTCATATTGCCCAATCTATATTCAGGGGCTAAAATTTAAAAAAAATAATGCTAATGACATTTCATTTAAAACTCTGAAATGCAATATTAAAATTTTTTGTGATGTTCTAATTCAGTTAAATTCCAAAGCATTAATTGGATATAAAGGAGGGCATATTTGCAAACAAGTTCTTGATTGTTTAAATAAATATAGCAAATATGAACATTAAAAATTTTAAATTTATATATTTAAATCAAGAATATTGTCAAATATGTACCAAACAATAGATGTGATCAACACAAGCTTTTGCTCAACTGTGCAAAACAAATTGTATGTGTTTTGGGAAAATATATAAAAGACTTACAAAGAAAGTTTCGAAATTTGTTAAATTTTCATCTAATGTGTACATTGACTATATCCCTCATTAAGAAAGAAAATGTGCCTGTGATACTTATGAGTTAGATAAAATACTCGACATCGCATCAATACAGTCAATAAAATAATTTCTCCTTTACTCTTTCCAGGTTATCAGAAGGTCATCTATAACCATTGTATATTTTCCTTTCAAAAACAACAATGCACTTACATAAGCAATGACTCGTTTTAGTATAGGAGAAGCACCTGTGTCACTAAAAAAATACAATGGTAGAATCTCTTGCAAGTTATCTTTGTTATATGTTACTAGCAGAAAAACAAAAACAAATGTCCATAACAAATCCTCATGAAGTCTGACATAGTGATTGGTTAATTGCTTAATGCGCAATCTGTTATAAATACGATGCACAGAATCGATGAAAGATTCCAAATTGGAAAAATCAATAATGTAATAGTGACTGTGTCTGGCAACAACAAATTCTGGATGCAGGAGATGGGTCTTAAATTCATCCACATTTCTGTATGGACATGCCCGAATTGTACTTAAAAAATCGACGAGACCTGTTGATTGCATCATTGAATCCACTTGAAATATTAGTGAATTGTCTTTCTTTGGCAAGAAATATTGCTTGGTGTGTTAGTGAACTGAAAACATTGTATACTGATGTAGCTTGGATGGATTCTATCTATGAGTCATGTAAACAAACAGAATAAAATATTGTGCATTTTGAAATCTTGACTCATTTTGTGTCTTTTTGTCCTTTGAACAATAGCATGATGAATGAATGTGTAGCATCAAATAGACAAGTGATATATACTTTTAACTTTTATTTGCTGATTTCATTAGTTTTAGTTTGTACAGCTGTTGAGATTGTTAATCTTCTCCTGAGCTGTAACAACATGTCATCATTTATATCAGTAAATCAAACGGGAAATGTAACATCAGAGGAAACGTTGGTTAATCCGACAATATTTATATGAAGAATAATGACAAATAATTGTCAAGCTTTGCTATTATTTATATTCAGAAGTCTATTCAGGCAAATAGTTGCTGGTCCAAGTGGTGCAGGAAAAACTGCATTTGTGCTTTTTTCAAGAGTCGTTTAATGATTCATCCACTGCCTAATAATATTACTTGGTATTATTCTGAAGCTCAAACTTGGTTTGATGGATTAAAGAATAAGATAAATTTTATTCAAGGAGCACCCAAAACTACAATTTTCAATCCTGAAATTAACAATTAAGTAATCATTGATGATTTATTCCAAGAGGTTAAAAAAAATTGTACATTAATTTACTGCAGGATCTCATCATAGAAATATAAGTATTATTTTTATTACTTAATTTTTTTTTCACAAAAGTCCTCATCAACGAAATATTTCTTTAAATGCAGACTACGTTGTCTTCAAAAATCCTTGATACAAATCACAAATATTTCACTTGGCTGGGCAAATGTATCCAGAAAACGCCATTTTTTAATAGAAGCTTATAAAGACGCAACACGTGTGCCGTATTCATATTTGTTGGTTGACCTTACACCAAGAACAAATTTCGTGTCTGTACAAAAAAATTTCCTGGTGAATTCACTAGACTTTATCAACCAAACAAATGAGACATGGTCATATTAAGCAAGAAACAAAGAAGTTTTTCATCATCAGGACCGAAATGCTTAAAAAGGAATTTAGGATTGCTTAAAAGTTATTTATACAACTTGTAAATGTGACCATAAAGTAATATCATGTAGTTTGCAAAGTGACTGCATACAATGCTAATCAGATTGTTCACATAATATACTCAATGGAAATGTTAAATTAACCACCAATGAAAAGAAAAAGTTGAAACCATTTGCCAAAGAATGCGACAATTGGCTAAAAAAGAAACTAATCACATCCAAGAGAAAGTTACTTGTTAAACAAAAAAAAGGTTTTTTGGGTTTCTTGGTCAAACCAGTACTATCACTCCTTGGTGCCTTACTTGGTAAATCTTAGTAAATATAAAGATTTCTCAAAAAATGTTAGTTATACCAGAAAACATTTGGAGTTATAATAAAAGATAGCCAATTAAAAAGCACAAGACCATCTATCAAACTTTGAAAACCTTGGAGGAATCCATCAACTAATTGATAATGAACAACTTAACGATTATGAAAAAGTGAAACTTCTGTCACAACTTCAGCAACTACAAAGGAATTGCATCAACTCAATCAGATCCAAAGACTAAGTAAAGTAATTTTTTACTCAACTTCAGCACCCCAATCAATCATCTATGGTACCACAACTAGTTGTGAAATCGTTAAATGTATTTATCTAAGCCGAATAACAAATCTGGAAGTTCTACCAGTTTATCAAATGTCTTTAAATGGAGACTTAATATTAAGTGACATTCAAAAAGTGCTGCCAAAATATTCCAAGAAGTACTGTCAACCACTAATGCAAAACATTTTGAGCAATCTATCTATCAAATGGGATTAGCTAAGTCGCGAAGTAATTTTGCATAACCAACGCATACCTAATTCAAAAATTGTTGACTTGGTTGCAACTACACTGAAAAAGTAAAAAATGCAGCCATATGCAGCAGGGTGGAAAATGTTCACAGATGCCACAATAAAATTGAAAAAAACACCAACAGTGGGGATATCCATCATGGCTTAAATTATAAACTGAGGCCTAAAGGTGTTTAAACTGCAGATTAGGAACAAATG
>JAQGBW010002996.1:0-17681 GCA_034698625.1 Julus scanicus
CAGAAAAATTGCATTTCTAAAACAGAAAAATTGCATTTCTAAAACAGAAAAATTGCATTTCTAAAACAGAAAAATTGAATTTTTAAAACAGAAAAATTGAATTTTTAAAACAGAAAAATTGCACTTCTTAAACAGAAAAATTGCATTTCTAAAACACAAAAATTGCACTTCTAAAACAGAAAAATTGCACTTCTAAAACAGAAAAATCCCACTTTTAATGTAGACAGATTTCTTTTTTACCTTTAAAATCGCACTTTTACTTAAATAAAAATTTTACTTAAATAAAAGGGGCACTTTTACCTAAGAAAACTCGCACTTTTAATGCAAAAAATTGCCTTTCTAGATCAGAAAAATCACACTTTTAATGTAAAAGTGCAATTCCCCTTTGATATGATTGGGTTTCTTAAACAATATGTTATAGATATTGAGCACATATTAGTTTGTTTTGATATGTTTATAAATTTGTGAAACGTTTATTGAAATTAAAATGAAAAGTATTGCCTATCATCAGAGGGTAATGTTCAACTGGAAAATATTGTGATGAAGAATATTTTTCTAAGTAATATGGATTCACAAAATATTCAAATTTATTAAAAGACTCAGATTTCATTTACAGATACAATACTCTGTAATCTACCATAAATTCCACCATCACATATTACTTAGGGTTTTTTTTGTGTGATTTAAATATCTTTTTGCTCCTTTTAGCTGTACACGACGTTGTGAATAAATTCTAGCTGAGAGCTCGTATGCTGCTGTTAAGAGTAATCTACAAATGGGGGCAAGTTGTTGCAATTTTCCTCTTTTAAAAGCATGAAAATTGGCAGATGCATTAAGAAGTACTTGGACGAGACACAATAAAGACTCGTCAGATCTGTTTACTTGGAATTATTGAATTTGCCCAGTTATTATCCCTTGTAAAATGTCCACGTGCAGTTTTTCCGATGCCACAAGTCTCACTTATCTCAAGTTTGTTGAAGTTGAGAATTCTAGGTTAAGAGCCTTTCGTTGTGATTTTTTTTGCTCCATTGTAAAAATGCATGAAATTGCCCCGCAGTCGAATTCCAACACTATTTTGGCACATTTAATAGGTCAGTTCTGCCGCATACATGATATGCATAAAAATGCAGTTTTTATGTTCGTAATGCTTAAAAAAATTATTTATTACATTCTTAACGTGTTTTTGTGCGCGTTTGCTGTACAGCTGTTTTGCTTTTTCAATTTTTTTTTATTTGCGACAAAGAAACAAAATTAGGAAATAATCATAAAAATGACACGCGTGCGGTCTGTCCTGAACGACTTTGTGGATAAAGAAGAGCTAAAGTTTTAAACCTACTCAGTTTGACGATAAACAAGCAAAATATTTTGAGTGAAAATCGTTAAAAAAAAAATAGAAATTGAGGCTGCGTAGTTTCTGGGTGGCCATGAGATACAAATGAGACCGAATCAACAAACTAAATTATTTGACTCTGACTTCAGAAAATCATTAATTAAAAATTGCCAGACTGCGTTTGCTCATTGACCTTAATGAATTTTAGATTGAACGGCGTTTTGAGATTGAATATTATATAATACAACGCCAGAACTAAGTACTTTTGAGCAGAAATAACTTATACTGAGCGTATAAATCCAAAGTTTACAGCCATATGATCCGGCCGCGTACTTGACTGATTTAAATGAATCAAACAGTGTTGGGCAGTAATTGAGTACATTGAAAGAATTTGAGTAAAGGCTAAAGGAGTACCTATCAAGTACAAAGAGTAATTGAATACGAAATGTACATAAGTAATTTATTGCAAATGTACTCAAAACGTATGAGTACAATGCACATTACAAAAATGTACTTAGGATGGATTTGAGTAAAGGCTAAAGGAGTACCGATCGAGTACAATGAGTAATTGAATACAAAATGTACAAAAATAATTTACTGCAAATGTACTCAAAACGTACGAGTACTATGCACATTACAAAAATGTACTCAGAATGGATGATTACAAATGTCCTTAAGTATATTAACGTAATCTGAAATTATGAGTACCAAGGTATGAATTAATAGAAATACATTTAAGTAATTGGGTTGCATTTAATACATTTTAGTAACGAGAATGAGTAACTTGAAATGAGGTCGTTCTAAAAGTTAATATGAATGTACTATGTGATTTTTACATTTGTACTTACGAACCTTTTGTTATCCATGAGTACAAATTGCCCAAGTCTGATTATGATACTATTCATATAACCATGGAGTAAAATTCCACAATCCACAGGTACTCGTAATCAGTACTTCTGCACATGAGTACATATTTGACCAAGTTCGATTACTCATTTCATATGGCTACTGATTACATGTACCCTACTTGTGCAAATAGAGCATGATTCCACTGCAATCGTAATCAGTACTCCTACTCATGAGTACAATTTGCTCAAGTCTGGAAAAAACCCAATAATTAATAAAACTACAAACACTATTTCTCAACGGTTGTTTACAACGTTTACAATCATTTTATCTGCTGATCAAATGTTTTTGTCATCGCTTATTTGATTATTGTTGTTTTTATTTTTTGGAAAACTCAAGGGTGTGAATTTTAAGACTTGAATTTTGAAGGGAGAAAACGCTTTGCTTGGAATGTATGAATGGTGAAACATGATCTCATTAATCAGGATATACAGACAATGACTGAAAGCATTAACGTATTAACTGCCGAGTGCACCATGCCCTTTAAGTTAATGTACTATAAAGAACGATTTATACTTCGAATTAAGTCGATGAGACAATTAAGATTCAGTAGCAAAGTTTCGTCATTATTGGGACTACATTATTAATGAAACGTTATTTGAGACCAGCTTAGACCACACATTATTTCTCTTAAATTCTTTTAACTGGTGAGTACAAATGTTGAAGTGTGTTCCAAATAAAACTTTCACATTCTATAATGGATCTTAGCGAAACCAGATAACTTTCTGGAGCGCCATAGATATGAAATTTGAGAGATGGAACACTGTCTAAAAAGCGTTCTATCATTCCAGCAAAATACTGTAATATACTTGGCTTAGGAACACGTATTTTAAATGCATTTATTTGGAACATTATCATGAATCCTTGGAATTTTTAAACGTTCTATATAGACCTCACACCAGTTTAAAAATTATGAAAATATGGCAACAAAAACATGTAGAGAAAGTTCTTAAAATGCATTCATTTGAAGATCACATGTTTCAGGACCCATTTAAAACAATGAGAGCAATTCTCAAAAGTTCACAAAACTGCTAATTTTCTATAAAATGTTCTAAACTTGTAATTCTAAACTAACACATTAATTTCGACTTGTATCGTGCTACAAATTTAGCTTTTGCTAATATTGACCTATAATTTAATTTAAATGCTTACTTTCGGCATACATTTTATTGTGGTAATATTAAGTTCGACCAAACATGCGACACGTACTATAACAATAGCAGCAAAAGTATAGAATCTCAATTCAACAGCTTTCGACGAAATGTTGATTAATGGATTAATCCATTGAGATTAATGTATATGTACATGTATGTTTGTATACGCAATTCAGGCAATGCGTATATTACAACATTGCCAGTGGGAATCGCACAAAGTGTTTGTTTGTGATGTCATTGTTGGAGTCAAATGGTTAAGTATTCCTCGATTAATCACCAGAATACGTTTCATGAATATTAATAAAAACACCGTTTACTTTTGAAGGAAAACATCGCTGTCAAGAACGGTCGTTCCACCGAACAGCCTCTGCATATCTCGCATTTTTATGGCCTTTGTCCCAATTATGCAATAAATACAATAAGGACCAGACGGGCTCATTAATGATTTATAGCGCATTTGATGTCAGGAAACTCTTTGCCATCGTTTATCACGTGTATCTGAAGCATAGTCCTATGTCTGTATACCATCTTTATTAATAATGTTTGTACGACCCAAATTTCATGTTCAACTTGTTTCATTAATTTCGAAACATGTTATCAATATTCCGAATTTTTTTTTTTTTTACCCAGCAGAGTCCCATATTCGAGTTTATTTTGGTATACACCGTGAGTCATAAAAAAGTAGAACCCAATAAAAAAATCACAACTTCGTGAAAAATGCTTCGATTTAAATGAAATTTGGCACTTGCATATAACAATAGTGTAGGAACAAAAATGAATTATAAAATGTGCTGAAAATGTTCTCCGGTAGCCTTTACACAAGCCTGGAGTCTAACGCGCCATTCTTTGATTGACAAATCGATTATACACTGGTCGAGTTCAATCCAAGTTTTTTTAATTCCTAGTTTCCTAGTTTGGATTTGTAGTCCACTGGATTTAAGTCCGGACTGTTTGGTGGCCAGTGGTTGGGGTCGATGGACTGTGGCGTTTCCGTTGCAGCAGTTTAGCTGTTTCTCCAGCACGGTGAGCGGGTCTTGTTAAAAAATTCAAAAATCCGAGTTTTGTCGTTTGTTCGGAAAATGTTTTTTGTTCCTACACTATTGTTCTATGTAAGTGCCAAATTTCATTTAAATCGAGGCATTTTTCACGAAGTTGTTAATTTTTGTATTGTGTTCTACGTTTTTATGACTCACAGAGCACATCAGTTTCCTAAAAGCGAAATGGAACTAATTGCAAGCATTTGTGTATTTCTAATACACAAACATATGGCAAGTTTGTTACTGTGTCATAGCATGACTGTTTTCGTTGCCTGTTAATGCATGAATCCCAACAATTTGATATTAACAGGCTGTTGTTGGTCGAGGACATAACCTGTAATGGAAAAATAAAATAAATCAAGGATGACGTTGAAATTCAATTTGATTGTAAACCATTAAGAGAACTGTAAATTTGCATAAAAGAAACAGATAATTTTTTTCAAGATAACAATGTAACAAGTTCACCTTAATGGTTTCTTTAATAATACACCGTGCTTGGAGACACGGAGACCAGGGATTTTCAATTTGACTAATGGGAATTTGTTTAAATATCCCTCAGAGGGCAAAAACAATGGTTTAATTTCATGTAGGTAATCAGTTAAAGTATGGTTAACGTAATTCAGCATGGCACAGGTCCCTGAACGACCTTCATGTAACCAACCTGTCAAAATGGAAAACCCGTTCTCCACTGGCCCTGACGCCCTTTTTTTAAATTTTTTTTTATACATAAAATGCTGCAAGCTTTTTTTTATACGACCATGAAATCAAGTGTGCACTGAAGTCCTGATGAAGGCCACTCGAATGACAAATTTCGCTATTAATAACATCCTCCCGCCAAACTCAAAGAAATCATTTTAATCGCATGGCGATTCGTGGGCAGAGGGCCTGTCTGCGCCCTTAAGTTGGCGCCATCGCCATTCTCTTTGCAAGAATTGCATGCGGAAATAAAAAGCATGCTTTTATTGAAGACGTTTGAAAGACATCATCCTTCTTGGGAGTTTTCAGTGTGCTGATGAAGCTTTGGACCGGACAAAGAAAGGTGATTCGATTAAAATTTCCATCGTCCTGACTTCTTCAAGTTCGTGCCCATGTCCCCTGTTGCGGATTCATATCCAAAACAATAGACAGCCTGACAATAGTTGAAGGATGTGCCTGAAAAATACTGTATGTTACATTGTTATTCAATTCAATTCAATTCAACTCAGTACCCTACAGTCTGGAAATAAATGCCATATGGTAGGGGGGTCGTACCCAATTTCAGGAGAATGCTCCTATACTTCAGCAGCGACTTAGTCATCAATAGAGAGATTTAGCAAAAAACGTACGTTTCACTAAAGGCTCCTTCACACTATCACGTTTTCGTTAAGTCAAGTCAACTTAGTGAAGTTGTGACGTCACCAAAGTGTGGCGAAGCTGTCTGCTAGTGACGTCACAACTCCACTAAGTTGACTTAATTGACTTAACGAAAACGTGACAGTGTGTAGGAGCCTTTACCGTTAATGTTGACCACATGTGCGCATGCTCTGTTGAACGGTCAAATTCTGTGTTAAATAAACGTTTAGCATGCAGTTTGACGGTAGGGCTCTGTCCCATGTAAAAGTTTCCATCCGTCATGCGCAGACTGTCAAAATCACGTTAAATTTGTTTAATCGTTGAAAACGTTCTATGTAAATTCTTCACATTTTTCAGGTAAATGTGCAATTTCAAAAAAAATACGGTTATGTTGACCTTTACCCAGAATCCCTTGCGCGTTACTATGCCCATGTTCGTTTGGAAATAATGACGTCAACGGTAACGGTAATTTTTGGTGCTAAATCTCTCTATTGTTAAATTGAATTTAAACTAAATCATAAGAATCGCCAGGTAGGCTATTCCATCGTCTAATCGCATGCAAAAAAAGGACCAATAGTAAGCATCCGTCTTGGCACGAAGCCCGGTCAAAGGACTGTAGTGATTGTCTACTCCTAGTGTTTTTTAGGCGTTAATATATGGGAAACAAGATGGGAATTAAAAGAGAGGTTGAAAACGTTTGAATAACCCCATAGATAACTTTTCACGACTAAACTTCAATGTGTCCCAATTTAGGAAGTGGAGCATTTCTGCCACACTCGCGGTATGCTGATAACTGCCCTTAACAAATCTGGCTGCCTTACGCTGGACCATCTCTATATAATACAATACTCCAACATAGGGCGAACCAGAGTTACATAGCCAGTTTCTTTTACATTTTCTGCACATTCACGAAATACACGCTGAATGAATCTAAGCCGTTGGTTCGCTGCACCAACAATTTTTGTGAAATGGTGATTCCAAGAAAGGTTTTTTGTAATATAAATTCCTAAATATTTGACAGTATCAACAACAGTCAGTTCAGATATTGAACAGCAAATCTTAAAAAGCTGTCATATCATAGAAATTCAAGTGCTTTAACATTCCAACTTAGACTGGAAAGCCATACTATGCTTATGACATTCCAGCCACCCTGAGGCTTAAAGCCACCTGTCTAAGTTATCATTTCAATTTCGTTGTATTATTTGTTTTGGTAGGCTTCCAGGCGCTGTGTTCCTTAATTAAAAATCCAATCAACGTAACTTAGACAAGGCTTAAGATCATGCATTCTAAAAAAATCTTACCATGTAATCAGCCAGACAAGCAGTTTGATACATGTAGTTGTAAAGTTACGTGCACAAATGTAATGCATTCATGTTTTTTTTTAATGATTCCAAGGTTATCTGGGTTATCAAACCAATAAACATAAATTTTCACCTACCAAACTTATATACGAGTGATGAAGCTCATGACCAAGTGCCTTTAATGAACGTGTCCTTAAAATACTCATGAAACAAGACTTCTCAAGTACGTGTAATTAAGTTGCTTTCTTGTACCAACTTGAAAGACTCTTATAGTTGGAATGATGACGAATATGGAAAAAAATTGGCAATTATATTTCACTAGTTTAGTAAGACATTAGTTGGCAATTTTAGAATTGTTACCATACAAGCACACTTTGAATACAAATAGCTGTTTTGTTTGTACGTTTGTTGCCTATATTTATACAATATTGGATATGCTTTGATCAAAAAAACAAAAAGTTACGAATTTATCAAAAAAGGTTCTCCTTTTTTTGTTTCCACCCTGTACGTGTTCTGTACATGCAAATTTTGAACAACAATGTATTTGTTGTAATTTAGTTCACCAATTTACATGTATTTCACTAGTTAATTTATCAATGTGTCTGATTAAATTTATGTTGTTCCAGAAAGTACCTTCAGTGCCAAAAACGTGTTTCGATATTCTAGTGACAGTAAATTAAAGTTGCAATATTTAGATTCTCATATGACAAAACTGCATTTTACCAAAAAACAAAACATTAAAAGATGGCACTGTGTTGTCATTTACGTTAATGTGATGTTATCATTAGAAATACAGTTCAGTATTACTGTACTCGCACTTTTATTTACTTACGTGTTAAGCTGCTTGATTATATCTTAGAGAATCATTCTGTTATTGTTATTTTTGGCAGATTTTAGTCGCGGTTGACAGATTGATGGCACTGACAGATTGACAAAAATTAAACGAAGTCAAACATGTCATGTGTGATTACGCCTGGCTTCTGGTTTACTTATATTTTTTAAATGCATATTTATAGACAGCGGATTACGGGTATGGGATATGCCTCATATATATACTTGGAATAAGGTTGCCAAATAAGCCTTAAATTATCTCCTATAGTCGTTGGCATAATTTAGCATAACATGTGACCATATTAGGACCACACTTCCTGATGTACTTAAAACGCTATAAAATAGTGGGACCATTAACCAATAAAGGGCCATTCAACAAGGACGTCCCTGAAATTCCTTAGAAAATTGACTTGGTCCCCCTAACCCCTGTCCACAGGTGTCCATTTTAGCCCAGACTCCCCCTCACCCTCTCGTGAGGACGTCCTTTTCGAATGGCCCCTAAGCAACATACCATATGGTCAATATACATCCCCTGCCACTATGGTAAATATTAGTTAATTTAAAAAAAAATAAGTAATTCAAGATCTAGTGTAAATTCACAACTAGTTTTATATTAATGCAGTGCTCCTTAGGGAAGGCCAAACTTAAACGCTCATTACAAGGCGTTTTCATGTAATCAATTTCCAATAATTGTGCTACGAAAGTGTTTTTGTTATTATAATGCAACTTAACGGTCATTACTTCCATGGTCATGCCGAGTATAATTTTGGTCTGAGGTATGCTTTGAATAAACTTTGATGGAAGGACGAGTTGAAACCACTATAAATGTTTAAAATATTTCCCCATAACTTATAATCAATGTCGTCTAATGCAGGTAATTCATCTTTTATGGAATTAGGATTTCTAGCGTGGCCTTTAATAACTTATAACTAAACATGAAAACGTTATAATAATGGATGTTGTAGGTTTTTCTAAACAACACACCGTGTTTTTGTTTTCTTACTTTTGTGATTTAAAATCACCATTGTTTGGAATATTTGGTATGATCTCACATGTGAAGTACATGTATATTTCTGCAAAAAAAACTGATCAAATTAATTTTCTAGAAAGTGAAAATGTAACGTGTGCCATGGTACTATGTATATTCTATAAGAATGAACTTTCAATTGTTAATTAACATAATAAACATAAATAAATGTGTAAAGTATATTTTCTGCAAAAAATAGTCAAATGAATTTTCTATTGAATGTAATGTGCATCATCTGCTAGGATTCGTACTATATGGGACTATTTAAAAAGGACATCCCCGAAATTTCTTCAAAAACTGACTCTTAATCTCCACCCCTCTTCCTATCCCGTCTGCATGGTGTCCATTTTAGCACAGACTCCCCCTCATAATTTAAAGTAGGTTGTCCAGAACATTTGTAGGAACATCCAAGGCCCATCCTATAAATTTCCAAGCAACCGTTTCGCTGCCAATTCCACGACATTTTTTCCAAATTTTTCTGATTAATGGAAATTTCCTGACTTCAAAGGGAAATTCCACCATAAAACTGGTGTTAAGCACAAATTTTAATCTTAGGTTTTGACTTCCCCATGGTTTTAAAAATTTAAGTACATTTTAGACTGGGGACATTTCTTCTGGTGTCCATTCCTTCTTTCGCTGACCTTTAAAACTCAATTAAACAGAAATCCAAAAACTGAAAAATGCCATCATTAGTGGATGTCCATAATGGCTTTCCTCCCTCCCCTCCCCCCTGTCCACATGATGTTCAAATGCCAACAGACCCCACTACCCCCTCTTAAGGACGTCATTTTTAAATGGCCCCGGCAAAATTCCTGGTAAAAGTAACCATTAAATACTTATTTTTCAAATTGGTAACATATAGTGTATGCAAGCAATCTTCCAAATTTCAATTGACTTTCAAAATGGAAAGGTTAGGGGAAGCCAACACTTTTTGTTTCTATTTCTTAATTATTCTATGGAAGAACAGGAGAGATTTTACGTAAGATTTTATGCAAGGACTTGTTGAAAACTCGACGTTTTGTATTTGCATCCATGGCACGTCTCTCATAAGGTGGAAAATTTCATCACGTGCATGCAACCGCAATCGAAAACATCATTCAAACTCTACATTGTAAAATTGCTGCGTGTATCATATTTGCCCAAATTTTCCGTATGTCAGCATATCAATTAATAAACGCCACAAATCATTTTCACGCCTGACGAATCATTTTGCGGTTAATGCATCAGGTCCGCTTCAGAAACGTTTGCCGTGATTTTGATGGATAAAAGCGCGACGGAAACGTTTAAATTGTATATCAGCAAATTTTAATTTTACTGATGCTGATCGCTAAAAAAAATGGCCAGGGATTTCAGTGCTGGGGCATGCGACATCCGACTTAATTAAGGAAAATCCATGTCCGGTTTGTACCTTGCAAAATGTTACGTGATGTAGCTTAAAATATAACATACCCCGGTGCTGGCCCTTCATTATGGATATACTCAACATAAGACAAACAATTTGTTTCTTCAGAACCTGGGAAATAGAAATTCCATAATTCAATGAAACATTTCTCTAAAATTTGAGCTACATGCAAGTCGACATTGACTGTCTGTCCATACGTTCTTATTGTCTTCTGGAGTCCTACATTAACTTTTAATTACACTTTTAATAACAGTTAAACTGCAAGATACATTTTGGTGAAAGAGCCCGAAGTCTTTTGGTGGTAATAAAATCATCTCTCTTCATATAATCTCAGCTCTTTCTGAAGTTAATAACAAGTTGTACAGTTACAGAAGACATTAACAATGTATGACAAATAGTCTGAACGTATTTTATTGTCAAACCATTTTAGTATGTGATACCACTGAGGACTGCATTGCTTAACTTTTGACCATTGAACATTTTTCTATTAAAATTCTATATAAAATTTTAGCTGCATGCAAGTGGACTACTTACAGCCCTTACTGAAGTGATTCCAATAGACACTTTGTTCCTACTGACTGTCCATACCTTCTTATTGTCTTCTGGAGTCATACATTAACTCTTCTTTAGGGGGATTACAACCTTATCCCTTTCAATGGGAAAATTTGCAACAACACTCACAGTCAAACAAAAAAAGATTAAATAAAAATAAAAATTGTTTAAAATGGCTTTATAAATCAGCAAGGTCATGTTCGTGTCATTTTGTCCCGTTAAAATAGTAGATTTTTTTAATTAAATTATTATTTGAATTATTGCACTCACAACTTGCCTATCCCATGCTGCCACCTGCTTGCAGCGTGTGCAAAATAACGGACATTTTTCAAACTTGTATATTAATTTTAAAAAATCTACTATTTCAAAGTGAAAAACAACAGTATGATGCACTTGCTGATCCATCAAGCCACCCCAAACAATTCTCACCCCCACCCAAACCTCCCTCATTCAGCTGTGAGTATCTTCGCAAGTCCAACCCATTGAAAAGGATAGTGTTGTGATCCCTCTTAATTGACTTAAACTGCAAGATAAACTTTGGTGAAAGAGTACCAATAAATATGACTGTCCTTTCTTTTGGTGGTGTTAAAAATCATCTCCCTTCATATAATCTCAGCTTTTTCTAAAGTTTGCATGCAGTTCCAGAAGACATTAACAATGTATGACAAACAGTCAGGACGCATTTTACTGTCAAACCATTTTGATATATGTGATGCCACAGAAGACAGTATTGCTCAGCGCTTAATTATCATAATTTTTCAATTATAAAAAAATTCTGTTTGACCACTGTCCTTGTACATTGTGCAGGACTCCATACTACACCAGGGCCTCGAACATGGAGCCAGCCGCATTGAATTTCAAAATCCTCGAAAAAAAAAAAGGACTTATTTTAATGACTGGACGTCCTTTGAAGTCCGCATGTTAGCTTGCCTGGGCCTCGCCCCTGGGCCACATTGGCGTGCTTTTAGTGGGTTTAGTGTTAAGGGTTCTCCGTATTAACCGGGCTGCGAAGTCCATAATTAGAAACGTATCCGAAACGTTTTTTTTTATTTTGCATAAAAAAGTCATATTCTTAATTGATTTTTACCAAGTGCTGTGTCATCCTCGTTTCTTGCTGCTGCTGCACGTTTGATAATTTTTAATTAAGAATATTGCACATTGGAACATGTTCGCATATGCATGAACTAAGTTTGGGAGTGACGAAAATTGCAGATCCGAACAAACCCAAAATTCATTAATCATTCGTTAGTTAGTTGTGATTTGATTCTAGGTTTGGTTTGCTTTTACAACGAATGTCATTGAAATTGATTGTTGATAAAATGGTGATCCACAGGTCCACTTGGTATCAGTTATTGCTAACCAAAACAAATGTTTATTTATAACGACAATTGGACAGTTTGACATATTGTGGTTTTTGAGGGTGGGCAAGAATAATGTTTTTGTCTTCTCATGTGTCTTCTATCTCACATCTTCTTCCATCTTTTTCTCTTGTAATTCACGTTTTGAACTGTTAGAACTATTTCACATATAGTTTTTGCCATTTTCAAATTTCGTTAGTCACTTATTTAGTCACTTGCCTGTTAGTCACCTAAGTGATTAAAACTCCAGGTTGACTGTCTTTGGTCATGGGCTTGCAATTTTATCCCACGTGATCCAAAATATTCCAAAATGTCCTGATTTGAAGCAAAAGGACGCAGGATTTTGGTATGCAACGACACCAGGCGGTGCTTTATAAAAAGCGTCTTTTTGACGTAGCAGCGGATGTGAAGCGGAAGCGTAACGGCTAACGGCTGGGAATCGGCTTACGCGAATTTTCATAAAACTGTAATCCTTTTAACTAATTTGCCTATGGTAACCAAATTTTTGTTACAAAATGACCTTAAAACTGCAATGACGAGCTTTGCTTTCAGATATTGTTTGCCAAAATACAAAGCAGGCCCACTCACAAATTCGTGAATATAGCAATTATTTATTTTTTATGAAATGGTAAAATTATGTTTTTGCGAAATAAATATTTATTAAGCTGCTAAATGGTCACTGCCATTTCAACATAGTCTAATGTTTAAGGGGGTCCACTTAATTGCCATTGGGTAGTTGACACCCTTGCCAGTAAGCCATACACTTTACTCAATTTATTACTTTTAAACTCGGTGAGTTACATAATTAATAGGTAATATTTAAAGGCTAGTATGTTGCCCAGTATATGTTTTACAGGAATATCAAAGATTGCATAAATATTTACATGAATTCGACCTTATTATATTTATACGATCTGATTTTACAACCGATGATACATTCGTATTCTACACATTGTATCATGTGACAGACATTTATCATTCTCATTCAGGTTTAGACAGTTTGTCATAAATTTGGGTATCGATTACAGGATAACCATTGGGTATTGGTACATACTTTTAAAGTTTGCTATACATACTGATTTTCTCCAGGCCTCGTGCAGGATTACTCAGCATTTTAAACATGCCAGTTTGCAGTTTCTCTCCTAGATCACCTGCCACCTTATCCCATTATCATAACAAGTTACTTTTCCCCAACATTATCAGTGCATAAATTAAAAGCACGATCACGTGTTTTCGTATATATTATAGCGCTGGGCGAGTTGCAGTGATACGTACAATTATGCTTCAATTTGCACATGGTGCTTATAACCAGAAGTTTTATAAAGAATATAATGTTCTCGCATCTACCAGCTAATTAACCGACATTGTCTCACTGACCAGGGAATCACTTTCACCACTAATTGTTACTCTTTTAAGTGCCGCAAAGATGTTGTGGTGTAATTACGTTGGCAAATTACACGAACGGTAAACTTCAGTTACGCATGGTTATAACACTATTACAAAATAACCATTCGTTTAAAGTAGCGTGTAATAGCGTGATATGTATGCTCAAGCAGATTATGGCGAGCTTGTTCATTTTCTACTGCAACTCATGAGTGGAAAGTATTTTTTTACATAAATCATATGTACAGCAAACCTCGATAATGTACAATGTAATACACTGTGAGTCATAAAAAGGTAGAACCTAATGAAAAAAATCACAACTTCATGAAAAATGCTTCGATTTAAATGAGATTTGGCACTTACATAGAACAATAGTGTAGGAAAAAGCATAAGTTATAAAATGTGCTCAAAATGATTTCTCTGCATGGTGGTCTTTACACAAGCCCGAAGTCTAACACGCCTTTCTTTGATTGAGGAATCGATTATATACGCTGGTCGAGTTCAATCCAAGTTTTCTTAATACGTAGTTTCAAGTCTTCGATATTATTAATCTTCAATTTGTAATCCTTTTTCTGGTGAACTGCCCAAATTTTGTTGTCCACTGGATATTAGCCTTCATCAGATACCTATAAATAGACAAATATTGGGACATAATTTCATATTGTTCAACCACAACTAATTTGTTCATGAAATTTATGAAAACAAATTCAAGAATTCTATTTAGCAAGCCTTAAATAGGTTACTTCATTTTTCATGTTTTCTATAAAACTGTAATTGTTAATAATAAAATTATACCCCAGTATTATTTATGTATTGTATATACTTGTTAGGCATCCGATGACGTTATAAACGTTAAATACTATATCAATCCAAAAATTAAAATAATAAGATGTGGTTCCACTTATCTCGCCCATCTATTATAATATGAATACAGCCTATTGACAATGGAAGCAATTTAACTACTTTAATAAGGGTGCAGTTCATCAAAATGCATAATGTAACTATAAATTCGATCCAGGAGTTAATTTTACTGAACTTAATTTCTTGTCTCGACTAAAGCCACATCATATCATTCAAAGTATTGTTGATGCCAATTCACCTTGCGAAACATTCTTTTCTGTTCAAAGCCTCGCCTTACGCAATTTTACATCTTGTGTAATTTTCTTTTGCAGCGTATGTATATGTATATATTCATGTGCCATCGGCGTGAATACTAGTCTGGAGTAGGTTTCCCGTCTGTCAGCGTTTTGCCAATAAATTAGCTATATCCGTGTTATTCCAGCTAGAATCAAGGCATTTCTGCTTAGCATCACTTTTGTCAGCCGCTTGTTCCATGGATTTTCTCTATCGATAGCATCGTTTGTTTTAACTTTCTCCCGAACTGAGGTTTTGCATGTTTCGCACGTATTGCGGATATGTTTAGCTCATGTACACCTATTGAACGTTTTGGTGTTTAATTGTCGACAGATGGCCCGGGATTCGGAGAATTGTTTTTCTAGCCTCCGTTTATTACGCGAGGTAAATCCAATTTGCAAAAATAACTCCTGATAGCGCTGTTTTCTATTTATTTATGAACTACTTAATAACTATTTTTGTGGATTTTGTGTCTTTCAACACTGTAAGGTTTGATCAATTTAAAAAAATTATTTGAGTATGCTGTACTCTAAATAAAAATGATGTAAATCCAAAAAAGGTGTTTAAACTTGTCGAAAATACTACGCCTCTAAGGGGTCTTTCAAGATGGATGTCCTCAAGAGGGGGTAGGGGGTGTCTACTCGTGGACAGGGGGAGAGAGGAGGGGAGAAACCATTAAGGACGTCCACTAATGATGCTATTTTTTGTTTTTGGCTTTTATTAAATTAATTAAGTTTTAAAGGTCTGTGAAAGGGGTGAGGGACACCTGAAGAAATGTTTCCATTGTCCCAAATGTACTTGAATCTGTATAACATCGGGAAAGTCTGGAATTATGCTTAAAATTTGTGTTAAATACCGGTTTATGCTGAAATTTCCCTTAAAGGTCAGAAAATTTCCGTTAATCAGAAAAATCTGGAAAATATCATGCAATTGGTAGCGAAAAAGTGACTGTAAATTTATAAGATAAGCCTTTGTATGTTCCAACAAGTTTTCTGGACACTTTACTTTTCAAACAAATTAAGGACTTCCTAGCAGAAAAATGTGCCATAGAATTGCAGTTTTAAAACTTCAATTATTCAGAAAAACTCCAATTCGTACTTCATATTTACTACACTTCTGCACAATAACTGCAGTTTTTCTGGTGTATAATGAAAAAGGTTTTCAGCAGTTTTACTGCAATTTTATTGCATATATGTAGTTTTTCTACAATTCATAATTGTAAAGTCTTTCCAGCTTTTAACTCTGCCATTAACTGCACTTTACTGCAAAAATACTGCAGTTTATTACTTTATTTTGAATAAAGTGCAGTAGATTTTATGCTGGTGTCTATGAGGGGGAGTCTGGAATCTTGTATAAAATAGACACAGTGTGGACAGGTGGGAAGGAAGGAGTAAATTCTTGAAGGAATTTCGGGGACATCCTTTTTGAATGGCCCCTTAGGATATTCCCCATGTTGACACCGGATTTAGGGTGCATGGAAGCCAGGGCGTCAGATACGGAAATCGTGGTTGTTCCGTGTTGAATTTACGACCACCAGACCTCCTGCGGAACACGTGCCATGCAACTTTTATCCACGAGCGCATTCCAAGAGGCACCTCATCAGTCCGGAGCTGGTTTCCAGTTCTTGCTGGCTAAAGCTACGGAGACGTGCAGGAGTAATCTCATCTTCAGAGTTCAGATGCTGTCACAGATGCAAGGATAGAAAGAGGTTGAGTAGGGGAAGGAGGAGGGGGGGGGGATTTGGGAGATGCAAGATGGCTACGCCCTGTACATAGCTCAACGATGGCTCCAGGCCATCTTGCTCATGTACCGAGACCTTGTGAAGGACGACTACGGTGAGGGGGGGGGGAGGGGGGTCAACAGCAGTAAAGGTATGCTGGCCGGGCTGCTTTGCGGGACTGGTATGTGACTGGTTTACCTGCCTTGCCCATTTGGTTGTGCGTCCGCCACTGATATCCGTATCCGTGTCTACAGAATAATTAGCAGGGACGAGGTGATTTTGCAAGATGGGCTTGACAACACCGACTTTGCTGATTACTTAGAGCGGTCAGCAAGATTTTTTTGTGGTCAGCCTAAGGATTCCGAAAGTTTGAGAATGACCATTGTGTCAGAAGTGAGCTTAATTGGTTCCCTACCGAAGTGACAAATCAGTAAAATACGTCCCGAATGACTAGCCATGAATTCGGAATGTTATGTTTGGAATTTTGATTGTTTTGTGATGCCTTCTGAATGTATTGTATAGTTCTTTTTTAATGGCTTGTAATCCATTCTGAATGTCTTACAGACTTGTAGTCCATTCTGAATGGCTTGCAGTTCATTATGAATGGATTGAGGTTCATTCTTATTGTCTTGTAGTCCATCCTGATTTTCTTGTAGTCCATCCTGATTTTCTTGTAGTCCATTCTGATTTTCTTGTAGTCCATTCTGATTTTCTTGTAGTCCATTCTGACTATCTTGTAGTCCATTCTGAATGTCTTGTAGTTCATTTTGAATGTCTTGTAGTAGTCCATTCTGAATGTTTTGTAGGCAATCCTGAATTTCTCGTAGTTCATTCTGAATTGCTTGTAGTTCATTTTGAATGGCTTGTAGTTCATTTTGAATGTCCCGTAGTTAATTCTGAATTGCTTGTAGTTCATTATGAATGGCTTTTAGTCCATTATGATTGTCTTGTAGTCCATTTTGAATGGCTTGTAGTTCATTCTGAAAGTTTTGTAGGCAATCCTAAATGTCTCGTAGTTCATTCTGAATGTATTGTAGTCCATTCTGAATGTCTAGTAGTTCAATCTGAATGCCTTGTAGTCTATCCTGAAAGTCTTGTAGTCCATTCTGAATGCCATGTAGTCCATCCTGAATGTCTTGTAGTCCATCCTGAATGTCTTGTAGTCCATCCTGAATGTCTTGTAGTCCATCCTGAATGTCTTGTAGTCCATCCTG